>CM077152.1:82593304-82797613 GCA_039583875.1 Platanthera guangdongensis | reverse complement strand
AAACCAACAAGCATTAATCCTAACAGGGAAATTAAAATGGTTAAAGGCAAAGAAAAGGAATGAACTCTGTAAGGTGACAACTTCTGTTCTTCTAACTGCTATCTGGATATCTCATATATAATATATCTCTGTGGTGGTTCTGCTCTGTGTCTTGTTATTGTTGTTTTATGTTTTTCTGTATGATGTTGTTTGTTTTTCAAAGACTGTAAGTAGTTTTCCTAACCCAAATAGGGGGAGATTGTTGGAACACCCTATTACTAATTTGGGTCAGGATCACTATGTCTCTAGGATTCTATGTTTTGACCTTCTGTATAGATTATAGGTCAAATTAGAATTGAGTCTAAGGGATCAGGAGTCTAGGTTTGGAAGCTGCCCTGAAGATCCAAGTTTTTCTGGAGACTAAGTCCATATCGTCGAGCTCAGCACGACGTTTCGTCGAACTCCGGTCGACGATCGTCTAGCTCAACTTTGGCAGATCGTCGAGCTCCATTCGACGATCGCTGAGCTCAAGCCTCTCAATATCGTCGAGCTCTGGTCGACGATCGCTGAGCTCAACTTCTCAATATCGTCGAACTCCATTCGACGATCGCTGAGCTCAGGTCGACGATTTTTGGCCCTGTACTGGATCTTTATCTCTGAGCTCAGTTCGACGATCTTTGAGCTCAGATCGACGATTTCTTTGCTGCTTGCTTTCTCCAGTTCGCTGAGCTCAGCTCGACGATGGCAGAGCTCAGTTCGACGATTTCAGTTGATCTTCAGAATTCAAATTCAATCAAGATAGAAGTTATTCTGCATTTAAGTCAGAAGATCTGTCAGCCGTTTTCATTTAATTCTGGAGCAAGTTTCAAGGGATTTTTTCAAGGAATATATCAGTGGACTTTCCTTCAGGACTTTTTATGCAATTAAGGCTGTAATTAATTCAGACCAACGACTATCTTTGACAGAGCAATTTTCCTATTGAGATTCAGAGAATAAAAGAGAGAATGTTTTTTGAACCAAAAGGAAGTCAAGAGAGATTAACAAGAACAGGACATCTCTCAATATACAGAGACTCTGAAAAATTTTCTGTAAACAAGAATTCAGAAGAACACTCATCAAGAGATCAAGCTTTCAAAATCTTAAGATCTCTTCAGCTCTCAAGTGTTCAAGGCCAACATCTTCTCAAGACTCCAGACACTCAACATTTCAGCTTGCTGAAATCATCATCTGCTGGAGATCCACTTTTGAAGGCCTATCACCCTCAGCAAAGCTCATCTTCCTGAAGATTTCAAGGACTCAGGGGGAGCTTTGACAACATCACTGAATCCACATAGTCTTCTCAGTTGCTTGAGAAAGAGAAGACTGCCATAACTCTCTCAACCCCCTCTCTGTAAAGGGTTTTTCAAACTCCCTTCAAAAGTTTGAAGTTGGTTTTGAGCACCTTGTCAAAAGCTCATTGGTGGCAAGACACCTGATCAAAAAATCTGTTTTGGTTTTTGAGCACCTTATCAAAAGCTCATTGGTGCCCAGGACACCTGATCAACTCATCCTGCAGTGGATTCCTACCTAGGGTGGTAGAAGAGTGGATGTACCCAAGTTGGGGAACCACTATATTTCCTTGTGTTTTCTGGTTGTGCATGTTTTCTTTTGTTTCTGGCCTAGATTCTTTTGTGCATAGCTTAGTTTTGTGGTTTATTTATTTCTGCTTCCCTGCTCACACTCATTACAACAATTGTTGTAAAGCTTTGCAAAAGATTTTCTTTGTGTTTTAAAAAGCACCATATACTCTATTCACCCCCCCTCTAGAGTATATCAGATCTAGTTTCCCCTTTCAGTGTCCACCTGTGAAGCGAGTCACAGGAAGTACTGGTGTGCCCAGGAAAGACCCCTGACATTTGTGCTTATGCGGTGTCCACCTGTGGAGAGAATCACAGGAAGTACTGGTGCGCCCAGGAAAGACCCGCTGTTGTTGTGAGGAAATGGGTATAGTGAAATACCCAGGCTTGAATGCCAGGAACAGGATTGGTGAGACCGACCCGTGCCTTTGATATAGCCATGAGTACGCTGCACGCGGAAAGGGCAAGGCGATTTGAGCAACGGGGGGGGTGGAGGATCCGACCTGCGCTATGTCCGTCTGACGTGAGACCAAAAGTGCGGTCTGTTGGAGCGCATAGCAAGAGTCTTCGGCCTGCGCGCCATGACACAAAGGGGGGCTACGGGCCATCCCGGTGTCCGAGGACTAACTCCGGCTGCACGCCATGGAGTAAATGCTCAAGAGATTTACCGTTGGGTGCTAACCCTGATACGGTGGTGGGCAAGAGGTTGCCAGAACACCAAGAATGTGCCCTGAGTGCACGGACCGTTGAGCCGGGTGGCGGACGGTTGTGATGGCTTATATGCGTGAAAGCACTTTTTGATGATATAGCTTGCCATACTTGTGCTATGATATGCCTGCAGGGAAAATACCGCTGCCCCGAGAGAAGGGGTAGGGTCGTTATAATTTGGTCAGCTGAACGCTGACCGTTGCTTTTGTTTGCCACCGGTGGGTGGATTGTCCCTTGCACAGGTGCTGGAGAGCCGAGCGGGACGCATAGAGGTTGATGCTCCTGCTGGTGTTGCTGCTGCTGCTGTTTAGCCCTCGAAGGCTATGTTTGAGATGTGTGTTTTCTTTTGTTGTGGCCGGCCTGCGCGCCCATAGTTGTAGACACTGTATGAAAGCTATGTAAGGCCATAAGGCCAACACTTGTTCTTATTGTAAGACATTCCTATATGTATATAAAATGTGGAGTTTTATGTTTGGACATTCATGAGGAGTTCAAGTAGTTTAGGCTTCCGCTAGAATGCTTGTGATAGGTGCGATTGCGCTACTCTGGTATCATCCTGTACCTTCACCGACTGTTTTGTGGTATATCCTGTGGGGCCCCGGCCGGACCTTCTAGAATATATCATATGAACGGATGGGGTTGTTACATTTTTGGTATCGGTTGTTTTGGTCTTTCCCTCTCGAAGTCGTGGTCGACTTCTTTTGTGGGGTGGCGAGCCCGTGTTTGTGCAAACCAAAGTCTACGATTGAACTCCTGAATGTCCATGATAGGAATGCAAATTTGTCTGTTTGGGGAACCTGTGTGTTCCTCTTTTGTGTTGTTTGCTTGGGTACGACCGCTTATATGTGTGTCTTGTCCCCTTTTAGGTGACACGAAGTGGAGCTGGGCCGTCTGCGTCCCAGCATTCTGATGAGAGTAGGGCACCAGCTGAGGTGCCTACACCTCCACCGTCTGCAGAGCATGTGCGGTTAGTTGCGGAGGCATTATGTACCATGATCCAAGGCCAGCCACTTAGGCAGGAACAAGTGGATGTTAGGCCAGAACAGGTGGAGGCAAGGCCGGAACCTGTAGTGGATGTGGCTCCTCGAGCGGCTGAGAAGCAACTAACACGGTTCATGAGTTTCCATCCGCCTACATTTTCGGGAGCGGGTACTCCGACGCAGGCAGAGGATTGGTTATCGCGCGTCAAGAGAGTTATGGCGGCGATTGGCACGGCGGAGCGTCAGAAGGTTACCTAGCTACATTCTTGCTTGAAGGAGAAGCTCGTTTGTGGTGGGATGAGATAGAGTTACATCATTTGGCGGGTCGTCCGTTAGCTCAAGTCTCCATGGATGAATTCTCTCGATTGTTCCTAGCAAAGCACCTTCCTGTGGCTCAGCGGATAGCCATGGAAAATGAATTCCAACGGTTGACTCAAGGTGAGGGCAGTGTTGACGCGTACCTGCATGAATTTACGCGCTTGGGGCGATATGCGGGTTCGATATTTGCTGATGAGCAGCGGAAGACCAATAGGTTCTATGAAGGCCTGAGGGACGAGTTGAGGTTCCTTGTGTCAAGTTCTGTGAACCAAGGTTTCCAAGCTTTGGTAGACACTGCAAGTGCGCTGGAGAAGGACATGAAGAGGGTGCAAGGAAAGAGAGCTTTGGCGGTGGCGCAACCAGAGTGGAAGGCGCCCCGATCGGGAAAATCTTTTTATAAGAAGAGATGGGTAAGAAGTCCAAGCCGAGTGGACAAGCTCCTTCATCAGTTGCAACGGGAGCAACATCAGGGGCAACTTCCAGGCCAGATACTCGTACCTGCTTCAATTGTGGTAAAATGGGGCATATTGCGCGAGATTGTCGGATGCCGCCGAAGAGTGAAAAGAAGGCGGGAGCATCGTATGCGGAGAAAGGAAAGGCGGTGGTGGATTCCTCTGCCTCGCAAGCGCAACCCCGGGTCTACAATCTTGGCCTGCAGGAGGCCATCAAGCAGAGTGACGTGGTCACAGGTATGAGTTTAGTTTTGCATATGCTATTGTTTGTATGCTTAGCTTAGTACCCCTATGGTTGTGGTTTGTGTGTGTGACATGTTTGTCATAGGTTTTGTGATGATTCGGGACACGCTGGCGCGAGCACTGTTTGATACAGGTGCATCGCATTCTTTTCTGTCTCGTGACTTTATGACGCGGCTTGGGATACCCAGTCGTGCAAAGACAGATAGCGTCAGAGTGGTGTTGCAGAATGGATGTTGGATGCTTGTGGATCAAGCTTGCGATGTGGCGGTCCAAGTCGGAAATCGGGATTTTAGTTTATCTGCGTCTGTTTTGCCAATATCGGAATTTGATGTGATTTTTGGGATGGATTGGCTTGCGGAACAGCATGCTATGATTGATTGTCAGTCCAAAGAAATCACGTTGGGCCAGAATACCGAACAGGAGACAAAGTTCGCGGGTATGCGAGGAGTGGGCGGGACGTTGGTGTCTGCACTCCAGGTTCTCAAAGCTGTCCGGAAGGGTGCGGAGTGTTACTTTGCACTGATTCAGGCTGTTGAGCCTAAGGCCCATGTGAGCGAGGTTCCGATTGTGGCAGAATTTACAGATGTGTTTCCCACGGATCTCCCTGGGCTACCACCCCAGCGGGAGATTGACTTCACGATCGAGTTGGTGCCAGGTGCGAAACCTGTGGCCCGCTCGCCATATCGCGTCGCGCCAAAAGAGATGGCGGAATTGAAGGTTCAACTGCAAGAAATGCTAGAGCAAGGGTATATACGCCCAAGTATGTCACCTTGGAGCGCGCCTGTGCTGTTTGTAAAGAAGAAAGACGGTGGATTGCGATTGTGCATCGACTACCGTGAACTGAATAAGCTGACCGAGAAGAATAAATATCCGATCCCCCGGATTGATGAGTTATTTGATCAGCTGGTAGGTTCTACCGTCTATTCGAAGTTGGACCTGAAGTCTGGTTATTACCAGTTAAAGATTCGGGAAGGTGATATTCCCAAAACCGCATTTGGAACGCGTTATGGGCACTATGAGTTCACAGTCATGCCCTTTGGATTGTGTAATGCGCCCTCAGTGTTTATGGATTTGATGCACCGTATTTTTTCGCGAGTACCTGGATCTGTTTGTGATTGTATTTATCGATGATATCCTGGTGTACTCGAAGTCCAAAGCTGAACATGAGATTCACTTGCGGTTGGTGTTGAATACGTTGAGGCAAAATCAACTTTATGCCAAGTTCTCGAAGTGCGAGTTTTGGCTATCGTCGGTGGCATTTTTGGGCCATGTGGTGAGTGGAGCGGGCATTGCAGTGGATCCAGCAAAGATAAGGGCCATACAGGAGTGGCCAATGTTGTCTTCCGTGGCCGAGGTCAGGAGTTTCCTTGGACTTGCGGGCTACTATAGAAGATTTGTTGAAAACTTCTCGCGGATCGCTTTGCCGCTAACCACACTGACGCGAAAAGATCAGAAGTTCGTTTGGACGCCAGAGTGCGCACGAGCTTTTGAAGAGCTGAAGATTCGGTTGACCACGGCGCCGGTGTTGTCTTCGCCATGTGGGACCGATGGTTTTGTTATTTATAGTGATGCCTCAGGGAGCGGCTTAGGCTGCGTTCTTCTGCAGAATGGAAAGGTTATTGCTTATGGCTCACGCCAACTGAAGGTGCACGAGCGAAATTATCCCGTCCATGATTTGGAACTAGCGGCGGTGATTTTTGCACTCAAGTTGTGGCGACACTACCTTTATGGCGTGAAGGTGGAGATCTATACGGATCATAAGAGCCTCAAGTACCTTTTGGAGCAGAAAGAGTTGAACATGCGACAACGAAGGTGGTTGGAGTTCCTTGGGGATTACACTTTCGAGATTCACTATACACCCGGGAAGGGGAATGTTGTCGCGGATGCGTTGAGTCGGCGAGTTCCGGCTAGAGCAAATTGGTTACAAAGGCATGATGAACGTCTTATCCAGGAGTTGGAAGCATTGGAGATCTATTGTGTTGACAAGAATTCCACTACCACTGCATGTTTGAACTGGATCGAGGTGCAATGTGACCTTGCGGACCGAGTTCGACGGGCAACGGAGTTGGATGAAGATCTCTTACGCTATGTGAATGAAGGGCCAGAGGGCAAATTCACCTGGAATGACGGTCTTGTACGAAAAGATGGCCGTTTGTGCGTCCCAAATGTGGGGAAACTGAGGGAAGAACTGATGTATGAAGCACATTATACGAAGTATGCCATTCACCCCGGGAGCACAAAGATGTTCAACGATATGAAGAAGCTTTTCTGGTGGCCAGGGCTTAAGAAAGATGTTGCCCTTTATGTGGCCAAATGCCAAACATGTGCGATGGTGAAGGCGGAATGCCAAAAGCCGGGCGGATATTTGAAGTCACTGCCGATCCCAGTGTGGAAATTTGATGATATTTCCATGGATTTTGTGCATGGGTTGCCAAGATCGCAGCGAGGAAATGATTCCATTTGGGTGATAGTTGACCGGCTAACCAAAGTAGCACATTTTCTCCCGAACAGACGGGATGATTCAGTTGAATATTTGGCCAAGTTATATGTTGATCAAATTGTGCGGCTTCACGGTGTTCCTCGGAGCATCGTAAGTGATCGAGATAGGCGATTCACGTCAAGTGATTGGAGGCTAGTTCACCGACTGTTGGGCACGAAATTGACTTTCAGTACGGCCTTTCATCCCCAAACGGATGGCCAAACTGAACGTACCAACAGAACAATGGAGGACATGCTCCGAATGTGCGCCCTTGATTTCGGAAAGAAATGGGAAGATCATCTCTATATGGTCGAGTTTGCATATAATAATAGCTACCAAACAAGCATTGGGATGGCACCATATGAAGCTCTATATGGAAGGAAGTGTCGTACTCCCTTGGCTTGGGTAGAAGCGGGTGAAGCTCGGATTGTTAAACCAAATGAGGTGGATGAAGCAAACTCAACCATTCGGACTATTCGAGAGAGATTGCTGATTGCTCAAGATCGACAAGCGAAGTACTACAACGCCAAGCACCGGAATGTCGAATTTGCGGTTGGCGATTGGGTCTACTTGAAGATCAAGCCATTCAAAGGTGTTTCCAGGATTCGACGATTGAAAAAGTTGAGTCCAAGATATTTAGGTCCTTTTGAAGTGGTTGAGCGAATTGGCGAAGCGGCGTATCGGCTAGCTCTGTCGACGGACTTGGGTGGATTACATGATGTTTTTCACATCTCGGTACTGCGGAAAGCCGTGAAAGATCCAGCTCAAGTGATCGCGGATGATCGTGTGCCGGTGGAGTATGGGCTAACAACGAGAATTAGACCCATTCAGATCGAAGATCGAGCCGAGAAACAGTTGCGGAACAAGACGGTCGATATGGTAAAAGTCCGGTGGGACAACTGCGGCCGTGAAGAACTGACATGGGAGCGTGAGCAGACCATGCGAGAAGAGTTCCCTGAGCTGTTTGTGTAAATTGAAGCGAAAAAGTTGTAACATTAAATTTTATATGTTGTAACCTTTTTCTTGCTGGTTTCTGTTGCTTTCCTGTCTCCAAATTTCGAGGACGAAATTTTCTGTAGGAGGGGAGGATTGTAACAGCCCAAAGTTCTGAAACGGGAAAATTTAGGTGACACGGCCTGGGACACGGGCGTGTCCCAGGGCGTGTCAAGTGGACACGGCCTGCGACACGGGCGTGTCGCAGGGCGTGTCAAAGCAGTGTCGACAGTCGACTTAGGTGTCGACGATTTTCGCTCGACGGTCGTCGAGAGGAGGCACACGGCCTAGGACACGGGCGTGTCCATGGCCGTGTCGTTGAGTGTCGAGTGTCGAGATCGTCGAGTGTCGAGATCGTCGAGTGTCGAGTGTCGAGATAGGTGACACGGCCTGTGACACGGGCGTGTCACAGGGCGTGTCAAATCGGAACGACGAGCTCAGCCCGCCGAATGATTTTGACAGGGCGTGTCTGGGTGCCGTGTCTGGGCACACGGCCGGGGACACGGGCGTGTCCCAGGCCGTGTGAAGTCTCGGGATGATTTGGGATTTTTTTCACCCAGGTACACGGCCACAGACACGGGCGTGTCTGAAGGCGTGTTGGTGACACGGCCCATGACACGGGCGTGTCCCATGGGCGTGTCACTGGTTTGGATAGGTCGGTTGACCACCGCTTGAGGCACACGGCCAGGCACACGGCCGTGTTCGAAGCCGTGTCGGGTCAAAATGTGTGTTTTTGGCAGAATCGTGGCCGTCCATTTCTTCAGTCTGAATCCAAGGGCTGAAAGCTCTTCTTCTTTTTCCTTAAGGGCCGAATTCAGAAAAGAATCCTCACTTTGAATTGGCCTTCACCTTTCTTCAAGTGAAGAGAGAAAGAGAGAGAGAAAGGAGGAGGAAGAAGGGAAGGAGGCTGCTGTTGGTGGTGCTGCGGTTTACCGGCAAGAGATCCGAAGCCAGCGTTGCGGAGGAAACGCTCTTGCGAGTCGTGCAAGCAAGCTTTCAAGCCATGGCACCGAAGCGATCGTCAAGGGTAACGACCTTTCTTCCTAAGCCATGTGAAGGCTTCCTTTTAGCATATCTTTGTGAGTTCCCCCACCAAGAGGTGGCTGGTTTTGGGACTCTTTGGGTGGATGTGTGAAATCCCCCTTGTTAGCATATAGATCCGGAAATGGAGTACGGAATAGGCATGCTGTGTGAAGCCCATCTGGACAGGTTGGTCTAGATTGGTGATGTTGCATACGAACCGGAGAAGACTCCGTGATAAACGTGTAGTGGACGGCATCTACGGGTTATGCCTGCGAAAAGGAGTAGCAGGAAGTACTGGGGTGGTAGCCCAGGAAAATAGCCTTGTGTTGGTTTTGGGTCCAACCTGTGAATGATGCACAGGTAGTACTGGTGGGACCAGGAAAGGCCCTTTTTGTGATGCTTGATGTCATAGGGTGTCCACCTGTGAAGCGAGTCACAGGAAGTACTGGTGTGCCCAGGAAAGACCCCTGACATTTGTGCTTATGCGGTGTCCACCTGTGGAGAGAATCACAGGAAGTACTGGTGCGCCCAGGAAAGACCCGCTGTTGTTGTGAGGAAATGGGTATAGTGAAATACCCAGGCTTGAATGCCAGGAACAGGATTGGTGAGACCGACCCGTGCCTTTGATATAGCCATGAGTACGCTGCACGCGGAAAGGGCAAGGCGATTTGAGCAACGGGGGGGTGGAGGATCCGACCTGCGCTATGTCCGTCTGACGTGAGACCAAAAGTGCGGTCTGTTGGAGCGCATAGCAAGAGTCTTCGGCCTGCGCGCCATGACACAAAGGGGGGCTACGGGCCATCCCGGTGTCCGAGGACTAACTCCGGCTGCACGCCATGGAGTAAATGCTCAAGAGATTTACCGTTGGGTGCTAACCCTGATACGGTGGTGGGCAAGAGGTTGCCAGAACACCAAGAATGTGCCCTGAGTGCACGGACCGTTGAGCCGGGTGGCGGACGGTTGTGATGGCTTATATGCGTGAAAGCACTTTTTGATGATATAGCTTGCCATACTTGTGCTATGATATGCCTGCAGGGAAAATACCGCTGCCCGAGAGAAGGGGTAGGGTCGTTATAATTTGGTCAGCTGAACGCTGACCGTTGCTTTTGTTTGCCACCGGTGGGTGGATTGTCCCTTGCACAGGTGCTGGAGAGCCGAGCGGGACGCATAGAGGTTGATGCTCCTGCTGGTGTTGCTGCTGCTGCTGTTTAGCCCTCGAAGGCTATGTTTGAGATGTGTGTTTTCTTTTGTTGTGGCCGGCCTGCGCGCCCATAGTTGTAGCCACTGTATGAAAGCTATGTAAGGCCATAAGGCCAACACTTGTTCTTATTGTAAGACATTCCTATATGTATATAAAATGTGGAGTTTTATGTTTGGACATTCATGAGGAGTTCAAGTAGTTTAGGCTTCCGCTAGAATGCTTGTGATAGGTGCGATTGCGCTACTCTGGTATCATCTTGTACCTTCACCGACTGTTTTGTGGTATATCCTGTGGGGCCCCGGCCGGACCTTCTAGAATATATCATATGAACGGATGGGGTTGTTACACTAAAGGTCTGTGTGCACAGAGTCGGGTGTGTGCGTTGCACTTGCATGTCCATCATACCCACTTGCATGTCATAGCATAATCGATTCACTTAACCCCTGACACCTAATGTATAAGTGGAATGGAACGCTTATACATTAGGACCTGCAAAACGACCCCTTAGTCTATAAGCTTGTGTGGGCAAGTTTATAAATTAAGGTTAATTTTGATATACTTAGTTACTGCTGTTTGACCACCGACACCCCAGCGTATAAATCGGTATGGGACTTTTTATACGATGGGAGCCCTGCAAAAGACCCCTTGGCTTATGTGTTTTCACATAAGCGAAGGTTACATTTCACATTACAGCTTATTGTCTTTATATGTTATAGAACTTGCTAGAATAGGACCGCTGCCATCTGCTTTTGATATTCTCCACCTTCAAGTCCTCCCCTTTCTTCCTCTCCGCTCGGTGCCTAGGAGCCGTGGGGGAAGGGGTGGGGGATGATAGGACTTAGTCTTTTAGACTAACGGTTTTCGAACCGCATCATTTAGGGGATCGTGGAGACCAGCATGGAGGAGCAGCCCCAGAGACCGGTGCGCTTGGAGGTGGGGCAGTCTAGCTCCGGAGTTCACACAGCCGGGACCGTGAGTCTCGACCTTGAGTAGTCTTTCTGCTTCCGCATGAGTGATCTTTTGTAGTGAGGATTTGATGTACCGGGCATAAGCCCGTTTTTGCTACTCTGATGTTTCATTTCTGTGGACACTCCCTTCGTGGAGTTATATTTATTATGTCATGTGATTCACTGTGGACAGATAGTATACATTTACTTCATTATTTTGCTACTTTTATGTGATCGAGATGGCCGGCAGAATCGGCGCTTTGTGGTGATGACTCTTCAGGGCGTGAAGGAGTCACCGCAAAACGGCGGTTCTGGGCCTAAGACCCCGGTGTCCAAAAAGAAAAAAAAAGGGGGTCTTACAAGTGGTATCAGAGGGAAACCTCGATCGAAAAGTAGCCGTCCACAACCTTGGGTCACCCCCGCGCGGGTTTAGTTTGGGGACAAACTAAGCAGCGGAAGCAGTGGTGTGCCCATACAGGGGAAATCACATGTAAACTGTCCACCTTCATTAGGCATTGAGTCGATTACCTACTAATGTAGTTCGTTTTGCAGCCCCCAGCTCAGCCCACCCCACAAGGTGGAGCTCAGCAGACTCCAGACATTGCACCACCTCCCATGGTCCCCACACCTTTCCTCCAGTAAGACATGGGGCAGACCCTTACAGCTATCCTTGAGGCCTTCCGAGCTCAGCAAGCCCCAGTCCAGCAGCCAAACCCAGGGGCCAACTGGATGAGCACCTTCCGAGGACTCTCTCCCCCATATTACTTGGGGACAGAGTCGGCAGTACGGACAGAGGAGTGGCTGGATGTGATGTACGAGATGTTGACTGGGATACGATGCCCTTGGGAGGAGAGGGTGGCCCTAGTGGTATCTTGCTTGGAGTCACATGCCAAGCGGTGGTGGAAGACGCTGTTGGACACGACCTTTGCGGATAGAGAGATTGCAGAAATCACCTGGGAAGAGTTCAGGGCCACGCTGCTGGAGCACTTTGTTCCTCAGTCGGCCAGGGACGAGTTGGAGGAGCGTTTCTTGCAGCTGAGGCAGGGCACCAGGACAGTGGTGGAGTACCACCGAGAGTTCGATCATTTGGCCCGATATGCGGGCTCCTATCAGCTGGATGAAGCAGGTTACGTCAAGAGGTTTTATAAGGGCCTAAAAGAGGAGTTGAGAGAGGCCTTGCTTTTTGTCTCTGATGGGCCCATCTCCCGGATTTTAGAGATGGCGAAGAGGATTGAGGCCGACTGGCACACCACTCGGGGCCGGAAACGGCAAGCGGAGGACCAGGGCCGGAGGGCCCGAAATGATCAGCGGCGAGGCACCGTACCAGATGGAAGAAGGGCAGAGGAGCAGCCTCGTCAGGAGTTGAGGCAGGAGCCGAGAGAGCAGGTGGTCTTGGCCCCTCAACCTCCCCGGATCCAGGAAATGCAGAGACCTCGGGGTATGGCGTATCCCCCGCCGGAGTGCTTCCACTGTCACCAGGTGGGACACCTCCGGAGAGACTGCCCTATGAGGGGGGCACCACCTCCAGCACCACGGAGTGGCCCACCGGCCCAGCATTTCGGAGGCCGAGGACGCGGCCGAGGACGTGGTTACCAGGGAGGCGACCGCAGGCAGAATGGGGAGCAGATTTATGCTTTGGACTTAGCACAGCCCCGGAACCCGGACAGGGTTATTGCAGGTATGAGAGTATCTTAATTTTGGATTCATTCATGACTCATATTAAGTGTTAATAGAACTACTAAACGACCTAGGTTAGAAAACCTTACACCAGAATTTCTTTCAAACTGATTAGGAATGGTGATGGTGTGCGGCAAGCCTGCCCACACCCTGTTCGACACGGGGGCATCGCACAACTTTGTGTCGGAGGATTTCGTCAAGGACCTGGATCAGATTCGTTGTTATACGGGACTACCAAGGAGGGTGCGCCTCCCCAATGGGATGGAGATCCAGTCCACAGAAAAGTGCCTCCTGGAGGTTACCATAGACGGGTTGACACTCGAGGCCCCGGCGACGATCCTGAGGATGCCGGACTTCGACCTCGTCTTGGGCATGACATGGCTTGTCTGGAACCATGCCCAGATTGATTGCCCGGCAGGGAGGGTCGTGCTCAGCCACGGCGATACTTATGCAACGTTCGAAGGTACTACACCGGTCTCCCGTCGCTTGCTTTCATCTATTCAGGCCATTAAGGCTCACATGCAAGGAGACGAAGTATACCAAGTATTATTCGAGATGACTGAGGAGAAGGATCTGATTGCTAACATTCCGGTGGTTCGTGACTACGCCGATATTTTTCCGGATAAGCTGCCAGGACTACCTCCGCATAGGGAGAAGGACTTCCAGATTCAGTTGGTGCCAGGGGCTAAGCCGGTATCCAAGGCCCCTTATCGGATGGCCCCGAAGGAGTTGGCGGAGTTTCGGACACAGTTACAGGAGCTGGTGGAAGCAGGATTTGTTAGGCCGAGCTCCTCATCATGGGGAGCTCCTGTCCTATTCGTGAAGAAGAAGGATGGCACTCTTCGCCTGTGCATTGACTATCGAGCACTAAACAGGCTGACCGTCCGAAATACCTATCCGCTCCCCAGGATAGACGAGTTGTTCGATCAGCTGGAGGGAGCCCATTACTTTTCGAAGCTGGACTTGAGATCAGGCTACTACCAGCTGCGGATCCAGGAGGAGGACATTCCGAAAACGGCCTTTAGTAGCCGATATGGATTGTATGAGTTCATCGTGATGCCCTTCGGGCTCACGAATGCTCCGTCAGCGTTTATGAGCCTCATGAACCGGGTCTTCGAGGCTTATTTGGATGTGTTCGTCATAGTGTTCATAGACGACATCCTTATCTATTCTAAGACGGAGGAGGAGCACACACGACATCTAGCATTGACCCTGGAAAGACTGCGGGAGCATCGTCTTTATGCGAAGTTCAGTAAGTGTCAGTTCTGGCTGAAGGAGGTGGCTTTCTTAGGTCACATTATCAGCGGAGCCGGGCTGGCAGTGGACCCGGCAAAGATTCGAGCTATTTCGGAGTGGCCGCAGCTGAAAATAGCCACTGACGTACGGAGTTTTCTAGGACTTGCCGGTTATTACCGGAAGTTCGTAGAGGGATTCTCTCGAATCGCCCTCCCGCTCACATCCTTGACGAAGAAGGAGGCACCGTTCGTGTGGACCCCGCAGTGCCAGACAGCTTTCCAGGAGCTGAAGGATCGGCTGACCTCGGCTCCCATTCTTACTCTCCCCTCGGGGAGGGAGGGATTTCAGGTCTACACCGACGCATCATATCAAGGGATGGGAGCGGTGCTGATGCAGAACGGACACGTCATAGCTTATGCCTCCCGCCAGCTGAAGACCCATGAGAAGAACTACCCAGTACATGACCTTGAGATGGGGGCAGTTGTATTCGCACTGAAGATATGACGGCACTACCTTTATGGAGTCCACTGTGATATATACTCCGATCATAAGAACCTTAAGTACGTGGACACGCAGAAGGAACTGAACATCAGGCAAAGGCGGTGGGTGGAGTTTCTATCTGACTATCAGTATGAGATGCACTATCACCCGGGGAAGGCAAACGTGGTAGCAGATGCACTGAGTCGGAGAGCCGCCACAGCAGGAGCAGAGCCTCAGTTGATGTCTATGGAGCTGCTGCAGAGACTAGAGGACATGCACATTACTCTGGTATCGTCTGATGATCCTGAGCTCTATGAGGAGTACTTGGCCGCGATAGGCGTTACCGATGACATCAGAGACCGGGTCAGAGAGGGACAGAGGCAGGATGCCAAGTTGGAACCCATCTTCCAAGCTCTGAAGGCAGGCACTGCAGGAGATTACACACTGAGGGACGATCTGGTGTGCTTCAGAGGACGGGTGTATATACCGGAGGGAGGCCAGATCCGGGAGGATATTATGACGGAGGCGCACTGCAGCCGGTATTCTGTACACCCGGGGATCACAAAGATGACGGCTGATTTGAAGAAGACGATGTTCTGGCCGGGCTTGAAGAAGGATGTCTCTTACTTCGTGACCCATTGTGAGGCATGTCAGCTAGTGAAGGCGGAGTGCAGGAACCCCGCAGGACTATTGCAGCCACTCCCGGTGCCGGAGTGGAAGTTTGATGACATAGCCATGGACTTCATACATGGGCTTCCCCGGTCTCGGACAGGGAATGACTCGATCTGGGTAATCGTCGATCGGTTGACCAAGGTGGCTCGATTTATACCGATCAGGAAGGATGATTCAGTAGGAGTACTGGTGCGGAAGTTTGTGGAGCAGTTCATTCGTTATCATGGTGTGCCCAGGACGATAGTGTCGGATCGGGATGGCAGGTTCACCTCCAGGGAGTGGAGATCCGTGCAAGCTTACTTAGGCACGCGATTGACTTTCAGCACTGCATTCCACCCCCAGACAGACGGGCAGACAGAACGCACCAACCGGACGCTGGAGGACCTTTTGAGGCTATGCATCTTGGATCGCGGGGAACCGTGGGAGAAACTCTTACCCCTTGTCGAGTTCTCCTATAACAATAGCCACCAGTCCAGCATCAGGATGGCGCCTTACGAAGCCTTGTACGGGAGGAGATACCGGACCCCGCTCTCATGGGTGCAGAACGAAGATCCGAAGGTATTGGGGTCAGAGTTTGTTGAAGACACCGAGGCACAAGTGAGGCTGATCAGAGACAGGATGCTTGAGGCGCAGAGTAGACAGGCTAAGTATTACGACGCCCGGCATCGGCAGGTGGAGTTCCAGGTGGGGGACCGGGTGTTTCTGAAGATCCGGCCCATGCATGGAGTTTCACGGGTGCGTGGTCGGAGGAAGAAGCTCAGCCCTAGGTACATGGGTCCTTACAGGATCCTGGAGCGGATCGGACCTCTAGCCTACCGGCTGGAGTTACCACCAGAGCTGGAAGCGCTGCACGACGTCTTCCACATTTCTTCTTTGAGGAGGGCCCTGCTACGCCCGGAGCAGCAGATTCTGACTACTGAAGGGCCGATAGCTTCAGACCGGTCGGTCCATTTGGAGCCTGTGAGGATCGACGACCGAGGAGTGCGGGTCTTGCGACGCAAGAAGGTCCCACTAGTCAAGGTCCTGTGGAGGAACCACGGCCAGGAGGAGCATACCTGGGAGCCACAGGACCTGATGCGACAAAGATACCCCGAGCTATTCAGTCAGGTATACCTCTCAGACCCCTCAAGATGTTGATTTATTTTTCCTGCTTTAAGTATACTAAGGGCTGCTCTAGGTAGATAGGGGCTTATCTTTGTTTATTGGGGGCTTATCCTTGTTTATTGGGATTCTGGTTTGCCGATTGGGCGAAAGGGTCTTAAATCTAAGTTTTCCCGCAGAATCTAATTTAACAAACAAGACGTCATAATTGGATGTTACAAGACTCCTTCCTTCGGTAGTACGACCCGTAGGCCCAACCTTGATTTCGAGGACGAAATCTTTGTTTTGTTTATTGGGATTTGTAACATCCCATTTCCAACTAGACCCCTAAGAATGATTTTAGCCATGACTAGGTCATGACAAACCCTAGGAAGCCAGAAATGGGCCAGGAGATAGGGGACAAAAAGGTGGAGACCATCATGGTCTGCAAATAGTAGAACTCTGAACAATGGTCTAGAATGACAATGGGGCTTCACCATGGCCCCAAGACCCTACCACAACACTCCCAAACATTTTGGGAGACCCATTAGAGCCAAAAGGACCCATTAGGGCCAACCCAAGAGGCCCAGTTGACCAAGGTCAACCCTAGCCCTGAATGGGTCAACCTAGCCTACTTAGGGCCAATTGACCCACTCCTAGTCTAGAGGACCCCACCTATGCCCTCCTAACCCTAAAGTGAAGTCAATGGGTCACTAAGGACACATTGGGGTCAGCCCTAGAGGCCAGGTTGACCCAAGTCAACTCAAGCCCTAATCTGGTCAAAGTACCCTTACTAAGGGTATGTGACCTCCAGAGTGCAGGGTAACCCTACATAACCCTACCTAGACCCTAAGGGAAGTCAATGGGTCACCAAGGATCCATTGGGGTCAACTCAATTGGTCATGTTGACCAAGGTCAACTCTATTCTAGTGTTAGGTCAAATTAGCCTAAATGGGCTAACCCAAGCTCAAACCCATTTCCCCCACTTGGGCTAACCTCATGTCTATTATTAATATGAGTTATTGGGCTGCCTTTAGCTTGTGGGGTTGACTAGTCAACCAGAGGTGACTAGGAGAGAGAAAGGAGCTCCTCTCCATGATAATGGAGGAGAGAGAAAGTGGGGAAGAGGAAAGGGAAGAGAGAAGCCGGCCAAGGAAGGCCAACAGCCACCAGTGATGGCTGTAATCAACTCCTCTAGGGGAGAGGAGTTGATTCCAGCCGTTTCCCGGCCACCAAGGGGTGGGTTCAGCCCCCCTCCACACAACCCGAGCCACTCCATTAATGGTGATAAAGGCCATTGAAGAACCAGCCTCTCCCCTCCCCCAATTGTCATTTAAACACCTTCAGGGAGCCGAGGGGATCATTTTGGAGCACTTACCTGGAGGAGACGAGCCTTTTCACTGTGCAGTTGCAGAAGCCGAGCGCCGCCGCCGTCGCCAATGGCATCCCGCCGCTCCTCTCGCATCCAGGCCGCCAGGAAGGTCCTCCTCCTCCTCTTTTCTCATGGGCAGATCTTAGGTTTCATTAGGGCTGAGGTTCGGGCTCAATTGAGCCCGATCCAATTCAGAAAATTCATGGCTTTCGGCCGAGAAATTTCTTGGTTGGATCGCCGGAATCCGCCCCTCCGGCGGCTGTGCCGCCGTCTGGCGATAGCCACCACCTCAACGGAGGTGATGGTGGCTGTGGCTGGCCGGGGAAGGGACTGGGTGGCCGGCGGCAGACGTTTGAAGTCGGCACAGGAAGGAGCAATCCTGGCCGTTGGCTCATCGGGGACGATGACCAGATGCCGTCGATCTGCGCCAAGATTCGTGCGGCATCAGATTAAATACTATAGGAATTAAATAAGAAACATTTCATTTCTGTCACACTGGTTGTATTTAATGTATTTAATGTTTAAAAATACTTAGGGACCCTGAATGGAAATCTGCCCAACATCAAAATTGTAGCTTAGGGTGTCTAGTTTGTAGCAAAAATTGTTTGGACCCTTTTGGGCCACTGGTTAGACTAGGGTACCCTTTTTGGTAGGACCTATACCTAGACCTAAACAGAAATTATTTTTGGTGCCCACACTTCATTCCTTGTCCAAACAGGTTGAACTTTGGGCAGTGAGAAGGTCTTAGTCATAACTAGAACCTGTCCAAAATTTAGAATTTTTGGAGAACATGTTTCTATAGTTTTTAGAAAAATTTAATAAATCATGATTAATTTAATTATGTGACCTAATTAATTTAAAACTCCCCCAAATTTTGGTGGGTAGTCTTAGATGTCATGATAGGTATAGGGTTAAAACTTTAGCTCATTTGGAGATGTTTAGGATAGGTAACTTACCCACCCCATATATGACCCTATAAGGGTATTTTGGTCAAAAACCACTATTTGATGGTTGAGTGGCCAAATTCCCTCATCAGAGGCTGAAATTTTGGCCACTGAAATACTTTGACTTTTTACACTCACTTATGAAGTTTGGAGTGGTTTGGACTAGGGTAGCCCTAGAATTTTAGGGTAGGCCCCTTTAGGGCAAATTTCTAGGGTTTGAGGAATTTGGGGTCAAAAGACCTTGGATGGGCTTGAAACTTGGGACAGATGTTCATAGGGTTACTATGGTCCTGTGGTTAAAATTTTAGGGCATTTGGAAGACTTTAAATCCCTTAAATCTATAACCCTAGTTTAGGGCACTAGCTTTGGATTCATAAGTTCTAATACCAAAACCTTCTGAAAAGGGCTGAGTTTTTGAATGGGTAGTTGTTTAGGGTATTTACATCTCTGGAAATTTTATAATAAATTTTGGATGAATAATTTTGGTACTTTATTCACAAAGTCATGTTTTACAATTTCCACTTAGGAATTTTTGGAGACAAATATACTTGATTAAATCTGATGAAACTTCGCAAAGGGGCTTGTAATAATGGAACCCATCTCTGTAAATATTTATGAAATTTTTGAAGAATAATATTTAGTAGTTGCTTCTTTAATTATTTAATTCTATGGAACTTTGGTAAATTTAATAATGACATTTTGATGGTCTGAAAAATTTTAATTTCTTCATCATGATGTTTCTAGTTCCTTATGAAGCCCTAGTAATTTTTACATAATTATTGGAGACATATTTGTGGCACTTCCTTCGTTATATTTGATCTTGGGAATTATTTTCAATAAATCTTTTAGAGGTCAAGAACTATATGGAAAATTATGAAAATTGGCAACAAATAATATTTCCCTGTTATTTAGTGGATAAAAATTTTAGGAGGCCATTACCTGAGCAAATCTTATGGTTCATGTTCAAATTGACTATGACCTAGTTGTTGAGGAAAATTCAATAAATAGTAGATTAATTAGGAAAAAAATATAATTTTCTGAATTTAGACTATATTTATCATAAAAGACCTCTGGTAAAATTTGTAGAGTTATTGGAGGAGAATTTAGAGTATCACCTATTGAGTACATCATGTAGCTTAAGTGGTCTGCATATAGCAAAACTGCAGGATTTCATTTGGATGTGAATTAGGGCACGTATGATGGGTATTGATGGTTTGCTGTAAGAACAAGTGGAATGGGCTGCATCTTTGGAAGATGAGTGAGTAGGGTGTGGTTTGTCTAGGTTTAAAAGGCGTTCGGGTCCGACGAAAGATCGTCCAACCCAAGGAGAGTTGGAGTCAAATTACCCTAGGATTAGCATATCGAAATATGAGAAAATAAAGGGTAAGGGAATCAACCAATGATAAAATAAGTACCTTGCGAAAGGGAACGCTGGGCGTAATCCCAGCATAGTTCCTAGTGCCCCTTGAGAGCCCTTCACAGGGAATACCGGGGGCAGTCCTGGGTTAACGTAAATTGTTTAACAAGCTGAAAAGAGTAACTTAGTAATTAGGGTTGCACAATCCACACACACTGTTAGCACCAGAAGTTAGCTGGGAGCTTCGGCTCGGATGGTTAAAAGACGGACTTTTGGTCCGGGGAGCTTCGGCTCGGGTTTTGTTTACGCCTAATTTGCATGTGCATAAAGGAAAGGAAATTAAGGTGGTGGGTCTTCGGTATTGGAGGGTCGATGCACCGACGCCAATACGTTGGCTCGGCAAGTGTGGTTAACACTTCGCCAACAGAAGTCCGGTGCGCCAGCCGGCAAGAGTACGCAGGAGTCCGCTTCGTGCACCAAGCGTTGAGGCGTACGATAGGTCTGACCGGTAGTGCTTTACTGGTTTAGAGGTGGGCGAGGCCCAACCCACAGCTTCCGTCTGCCACTACGGAGGTATCCTGGGAGGTTACGGCTCCAAAAAGGGGGAACTAAAGGTCTGTGTGCACAGAGTCGGGTGTGTGCGTTGCACTTGCATGTCCATCATACCCACTTGCATGTCATAGCATAATCGATTCACTTAACCCCTGACACCTAATGTATAAGTGGAATGGGACGCTTATACATTAGGACCTGCAAAACGACCCCTTAGTCTATAAGCTTGTGTGGGCAAGTTTATAAATTAAGGTTAATTTTGATATACTTAGTTACTGCTGTTTGACCACCGACACCCCAGCGTATAAATCGGTATGGGACTTTTTATACGATGGGAGCCCTGCAAAAGACCCCTTGGCTTATGTGTTTTCACATAAGCGAAGGTTACATTTCACATTACAGCTTATTGTCTTTATATGTTATAGAACTTGCTAGAATAGGACCGCTGCCATCTGCTTTTGATATTCTCCACCTTCAAGTCCTCCCCTTTCTTCCTCTCCGCTCGGTGCCTAGGAGCCGTAGGGGAAGGGGTGGGGGATGATAGGACTTAGTCTTTTAGACTAACGGTTTTCGAACCGCATCATTTAGGGGATCGTGGAGACCAGCATGGAGGAGCAGCCCCAGAGACCGGTGCGCTTGGAGGTGGGGCAGTCTAGCTCCGGAGTTCACACAGCCGGGACCGTGAGTCTCGACCTTGAGTAGTCTTTCTGCTTCCGCATGAGTGATCTTTTGTAGTGAGGATTTGATGTACCGGGCATAAGCCCGTTTTTGCTACTCTGATGTTTCATTTCTGTGCACACTCCCTTCGTGGAGTTATATTTATTATGTCATGTGATTCACTGTGGACAGATAGTATACATTTACTTCATTATTTTGCTACTTTTATGTGATCGAGATGGCCGGCAGAATCGGCGCTTTGTGGTGATGACTCTTCAGGGCGTGAAGGAGTCACCGCAAAACGGCGGTTCTGGGCCTAAGACCCCGGTGTCCAAAAAGAAAAAAAAAAGGGGGGTCTTACAGGATATGGAGTGTTACTTCGAGTGGCACAACCTGACGGATCCCCAAAAGGTCCAAGTTGCCCGGATGAAGTTAACAGATCGTGCAAAGACGTTCTGGCTGAATGAGGAGCGAAGATTAGGAACCGGACACGGAGCCCCCCTTATAGGTTGGCCAGTAATGAAGAACCTGTTGACCAATCAGTACGTTCCTGCGTACCATCGGACACAGATGTTCGATGAGCTTGCCACTCTGCGGCAGAGCTCAAGCTCGATAACTGAATATATGGGTGAACTTAAGGACCGAATGGTGCGATGTGACCTTAGGGAGATCCCCGAAGTCACTTTATCTAGATTTCGAAAGGGCCTTAACCCCGATATCCAAAGGAAGCTCTTGCGATATGGGCATACAGACTTGAACACGGCTTTCAATGCTGCCTTGGACATTGAAAAACACCTAGCCTCTAAGGCCCACTCGCGCTACGCTCATGCGAAGAGCAAGTCCACCACTGGGGCATCTTCTTCCACATACCCTGATAAGGGAAAGTTCAAATCTACCGAGTCGAAGTCAATCGTGATCACTGCTAGGAACTCCAAGAACCCTGCGAGTGAGCGTGTCCCTATCGGGAAGATTAGCAAGGCTAACACCACTTGTTACTCTTTCGGCATTCAAGGCTACTATGCCTACGAATGCCCAACAAAGACAAAAACGCTAGCCTTATTAGAGCCAACTACCGACCCTGACGATTACGTATACGAGGCAGCAGAGGAGAGTGACCCCGAAGGAGTCCCTAGTGACTTAGAGGACAATCACCCCCTTATGGTGATGCGTTGTATTTTGACCACTCCTCGTCCATTAGATGATTGGAAGAGGACGAGCATATTTTCTCTGATTTTTAAGAGTGGCGAGAAGCTTTGCAAGCTGATTATTGATAGTGGTAGCTACGTGAATGTCATATCTGAGAACGCCGTAGCACGTATGTCCTTGGTCACGGAACCACACCCGACCCCATATCAGGTCGCTTGGATCAACAAGCTCTCTGTACTCGTTACCAAGCGATGCCTGGTCCCACTCTCATTCAAATCCTACATTGATGAGGTGTGGTGTGATGTCCTTCCGATGGACGCTTGTCATGTGTTGTTAGGCCGCCCTTGGCTATACGACCGTGATGTTACACATTTTGGTAGAGCCAACACTTATGAATTCAAATTCAATGGCAAAACCATCACTTTGAGGCCGACCATCCCAAAGGAGCCCGTAGTCTTGGCTAAGGACACCACTATTTCGGTAAAATGGAAAACGTTGAATCTAGTTGGTAGGAAAGAGTTTGAGAGGGATCCGTTCTTTGATGGAATCATGTATGCGCTAGTCCTCTTAAGTGCGAAGCCCAATTCTAGCATTTTGGATGAGTTACCTCGTGAGTTACGGGTACTGTTGGAGGAGTATAGGGACGTGTACCCGGATGAGTTGTCGTCCACGTTACCCCCGCTTAGGAATATCCAACATGCGATAGATCTCATCTCGGGGTCTTCCTTGCCAAATCAGCCCCATTACCGACTCCACCTCGCAGCTCACCTGGAGTTGCAGTCTCAGATAGAGGGCTTGCTAGCGAAAGGTTTTATTAGGACTAGTATGAGTCCATGTGTTGTACCAGCCCTACTTGCCCCCAAGAAGGATGGTACATGGAGGATGTGCGTTGATAGCCGGGCTATCAACAAAATCACCATCAAGTATAGGTTCCCCATTCCCCGCCTAGACGATTTGTTAGATGTCTTGTCTGGAGCCACCGTATTCTCCAAATTAGATCTTCGGAGTGGCTATCACCAGATTAGGATACGAGAGGGCGATGAGTGGAAGATGGCATTTAAGTCGAAGGATGGTCTGTATGAATGGCTTGTGATGCCCTTTGGGTTGTCCAATTCCCCTAGTACCTTCTCTCGGATGATGACACATGTCTTTCAGCCGTTCATGGGAAAGTTCGTTGTCGTCTACTTTGACGATATTCTGATTTATAGCACCTCTACTACCGAGCACATCTCCCACATGAGAGTGATCCTTTCCACCCTGCGGAAGGAGACGTTATTTCTCAACCTTAAGAAATGCACTTTCTATGTCTCGGAGGTAGAGTTCTTAGGCTATATAGTCGGCTCTGAGGTTATCCGAGTCGATCCGGGCAAGGTTCAGGTCATTAAGGACTGGCCCGTGCCAACCACCCTACGTGAGGTGCGTAGTTTTCATGGGTTAGCCACGTTTTATTGTCGTTTCATACGAGACTTCAGTAGTATTATGGCGCCTATCACGGACTGTATGAAGAAGGGAGAGTTTACGTGGATGAAGTCTGCCACCCATGCTTTTGAGCGAATCAAGGAGCTTATGACTGAGGCACCCGTCTTACATCTACCTGACTTTTCTAAAGTCTTTGAGCTCACATGCGATGCGTCTGGGGTGGGGATTGGAGGTGTCTTGAGCCAGGAGGGTCATCCCGTTAGTTATTTTAGCGAGAAGTTGTCCGGCCCTAAGCTGAACTACTCAAATTACGATAGGGAGTTTTATGCTATAGTCCGATGTCTACACCATTGGAGGCACTATCTCCTCTCCAAGGAGTTTGTGATCCTCTCCGATCATGAGGCTTTACGTTTCATCAACGACCAGCATAAGATCAGCCCACGTCACGCTAAGTGGGTCGCTTTCCTTCAAGGTTACACGTTTAATCTCAAGCACCTTAAGGGAGCTGATAACCGAGTCGCGGACGCCCTTAGTCGTCTTACTCTTTTACTCACCTCTATGGAAGTACATGTTGTAGGGTTTGAGCAGATTAAGGATGAGTACGCCACGTGTCCTGACTTCTAGGACTTCTATCTTTCTGCCCAGGATAGCTCCCCCACGACGATATCTGCCTACGTCATCAAGGACGGTTACCTGTTTAGGAACGAGAAACTATGTATTCCACAGTCATCGTTACGCCTACATATCATATGGGAGTTGCATAGCGTAGGGTTGAGTGGCCCCTTCGGTAGAGAAAAGACCATTACGTTAGTCGAGGACAAATTCTATTGGCCAAAACTTAAGGTTATGGTGGGACAAGTAGTGAGTAGCTGCCGCACGTGCCAGGTTTCTAAGGGTAGCAAAACCAACGTAGGATTATATACACCCTTGCCTATTCCCTCCATGCCTTGGGTAGACGTTAGTATGGATTTTGTATTAGGCCTTCCCGTTACCCTACGCCGTCACGACTCAATTTTTGTAGTTGTGGATAGGCTTTCAAAGATGGCTTATTTCATCCCGTGCAGTAGGACGAATGATGCGTCTCACGTCGCTAAACTTTATTTTAAAGAAGTCGTTAGTCACCGTGGAGTGCCAAAGACCATAGTATCGGATAGGGACGTAAAATTCACTAGTTATTTTTGGAAGACTCTTTGGATATTAATGGGAACGAGATTATTGTTTTCCTCTGCCTATCATCCCCAAACTGATGGGCAGACGAAAGTGGTTAATCGGAGCTTAGGAAATTTGTTACGATGCCTTGTGAGTGATCACAAGAGCACGTGGGATCTTCTCCTTCCCCATGCCCAGTTAGCCTACAATAATTCCAAGAATAGGTCTACGGGTCTGTCTTCGAATGAGATTGTCCACGGGTATAAGGCTCCTGTGCCGCTTGACTTGGTGTCGTTGCCCCCAACGTACAAGGCAAGTCAGTTTGCACAATCCTTCGCCCAGCACATCCATGATTTACATGCACATATACGGGCCACCTTGACTACGCAATACGACTCTTATCAAGCGCACGCTAATTTACATAGGAGAGTATCAGACTTCAAAATTGGCGATCTAGTTTTAGTCCGTTTGGTTCCCGAACGCTTGCCAACTGACACCGTTAAAACGTTAGCACCAAAGCGCGCCGGCCCTTTTCGGATTATTAAGAAGTTAGGTGACAACGCTTTTGTTTTGGACTTGCCTGCTGATTGGGGTATCTCCCCCATTTTTAATGTTTCAGATTTAATGATGTTTGTGTCACCACCACAAGAGTTGATTTCTTTATCGTCTTCTTCTCCCACTGAAAATTCTCATGGGTTGGGGAGTCGTAGTACGGATGATCTCTCTCTTTCGGTCCCCACAGGTATATCATCGGATGGTAAGTTGCCTTCTTTCCTGCCTACTGCTAATATGTTCCCCAGGTTTCCACGGACGTTTTACACTGCAGAGATGATACTTGATGCTGAGCCTGTTACCACTGCTGATGGCGACACCCACCGCTTTCTCATCCGTTGGCGTGATCGGCCCCCTTCGGATGAGTCTTGGGTACTCGAGACGGAGCTGCAGTGTTTGGATGCCGCTCTCCTTCACCGCTATCGCTTGGACTACGCAACGGAGATGCGTGCATTTGAGCGGGGGAGGATTGATGGCGTGCCCCCTCCTCCACCATTTGAAGACGATGCTGACGATGCTGCTGATGATCCGGTTGATAAGGCCATACGACTCAAGGACGTGAGGCGGCACGATGACGCTAACGGAAGGCTACGCTACAACCTCCGCCCGCGATGTGCTACCGCCACGGCAACGCATTAGCTTTATTTATTTCCTTTTCTTGCACTTTATTTTATATTTGAAATATAAAATTATCCTATGTTTATGTGATAATTTTATATTCATTGTATGTGTTGTTATTTTTTCATTTTGAACTATTTTTAGTATTAGTGTGCAATTAGCCATTCGGATGGATGAGATTAAATCTCCATCATGAAGGGCTAAGGCTTGTTTGTAACTCCTATTTAAAGGAGGCTATCATGAAGAGTTAAGGCATTGGAAAAAAGAAAACCTAGATCTCTCCTTGAGAAATTCGGCCAAGAGGAGACCATCTCCAAGCCCCCCCCCCTGCTCCTTCCATCCGTTCGGTGCGACTCCGGCGCGGCTTCCTTCGGTGCGACTCCTTGGAAGAAGGTTGCAAACCATTCGGTGTGACGCCGGTGGATCCGTGGAGAGAGTGATTCTCCCACATTTATCTTGTGTGAAACGCTTTCCAGTTGGATAATCTCTTTCCTCTTCCTTGTGTGATTCTTCTCCTTAGTTGTGGTGGATTTTCGCAAATAGTTTTCTCCGGATCTTTAAATTAATCGCTGCAAGTTTTGAAACGAAAACGTCGTTGCAAGGCTTTTTATTTCCGGATCTGGTTGATCCTATTTGCCTGAGCGGATCTTGGCCTATAGTCTTGGTCTTGCTCTCAAAAAGGAGTGGCAACCTTTGTGTTTTCTTGGGGAATATTCCGACTCAAATTTCCGATCATTGTTTTCGAGTCGTCCATTCCTCCTTTGTTGTTTGTGTTGCGATTTGTGACAAGGAAATATTGTGGGCGATAGGTGCTGTGTAGGTGCGGTAGATCTACGACGTGTAGAGCGGAGATAGAGCGTTAGATCCATGGAGATCTCCGATCCGACATCCCTACATCAGTAGTAACCAAATGATCATCCAGTACTCATATAATAATTATTGGAGGACTATATTGGCATTTGTAGCCTGAATCCATAATTTCCTAATTTTCATAATTTAACTGATAATTTATTTATTTATTCTAATAACCAAAAGTTCCAAGTTTGAACATGAAGTACAAGTTTTAGACAAGATAAAATTCCACTAAATTTTTGTTAAATGCAAAATGAATAGTCATCTAAAAATCCAGAATCTCCCAATTTTTCAGCAAGGTTTAAGCCCTTAAATGTTATTTCCAATTTATTCCAAAATAAATCATTAAAAGGGGATGTACAACAAAACTACTTCCAAAAATTCAGAGAAAATTCCAGGATGATTATAAGGGCACACAAAACCTCTAAGTAAAATTTCATAATTTGTTTGAAAGAATTATTCCCTAAATTAATTAATTATTCAATTCTCAAAAATATGTCCTTGTAAAGGAAGTTCTGAAAACAGACCTCTAAAAATTATAAATAAATTTCTACAAGTACTTTTTGGCCTGGAAACATCAAAACCTAAGTCTCATGATTTTTCAACAGATAAAACATCATTAATTAATTTTATTCTTCCAAGCCCCTTTCCAAAATTTGTGAAGGAAGTACTAAATAAGCTCAAGTAAAAATTATAATAAAATCCAGGGATATTCACTTAGGCCTTTAAGATATTCTGACCAAGTTTCATTAGATTCAAATGCACAGAATAACAATAAGAAAATCAAACATCATTTTGGGCCTTTTGGTAATTAACAAATGAAGTACCAGGAATAAAATCCATAAAATTCTATAGAAATTACCAGGGGTTCTAGATGGCCTAAAACCTACTCTACCAAAGTTTCCTAACTTTTGAGGAAGGTTTAGTGGCTGAATCTTCAAATTTGTGCTCCTACCCTAAAACTAGGGTTAGGGTTTTGAGGTGTCTACCTTGCTCCAACTCCTCTAAGGTTCCTACCAGAGAAATTAGGTTACATTACCCTCAATTCTACTAAGTTTCCAAGACCATACAAGGGCATGTGCCCCATGTCCTTCACAACCCTCAAAAGTCCTTCCTTAGGGTTTGAGGTTGAACCCTAGGGCAAATCAAGCCTAAATCATCCCATCTTCCTCAAGAGGGTGACATTGTCCATGCCAAGTCAGTGTCCAAATCCTCAGCCTCTATTGAGGGGAGGGGACCACCCTAAGTCCATAGTGCACTTGTAATCAAAAATACCCTCTTAAGGCCAAACTAGGGTTTGGTGATTCCCTAACCAAAACATATCCAAATGAGATGAAATTATGTATAGAACTAGGTCTTGATGATAGGGACCACTCTCCAAAACTTGGGAGGGTTTGGAGGTCATTTGACCAGTTATTTAATTTACCCTAGAATTATTAAATAAAAGCAAAAACTTTAGGCAAAGTGTCTCCAAAATTCTGAGTTTTGGGCACGCCCTAGGTATAGCTAAGTTAAACTCCCTGCCAAAATTTCAAGTGATGTGGATCAGGGATGAGGTGTGGGCACTCAGTTTAATGACTGCCTAGCCCTAAGTGTATGTCCCACCAAAATGGGTGCCCTGGTCAGACCATGCACCCAAATTGGTTCAAACCAATTTTAAAATAAAGTAGACACAAAGGAATATAACTTTCATGTTGGTGACTTTTTCTGTAGAGGGGCCTAAGTATTTTTAAAATTTAAAACTAATAATATCAAAATCTGTGACATAAATCACATTAATATAAAAAGATTTCCTATAGTTTAATCATAAGCCGCACGGATCTTGAAGCAAAAGGGATGGGATCCCTTCATCTTCCTCCTTGAGCCGACGACTAGGATCAATCCCGCCTGGAGCCGCTTCCAAGCTCTGCCGCGGGCGATCCAGCCACTTCCCCGGCCGGCCACCGCCACCACCACCTCCGTTGAGGTGGTGGCTATCGCCAGGCGGCGGCTCAACCGCCGGAGAGGTGTTTTCCGGCGGTTCTAGCAGGATAATTTTTTGTCGAAAACCATGAAAATCTTGGTTTTGATCGGGCTCAATTGAGCCCGAAACTTAAACCTAAGGAGACATATGATCTACCCGTGAGTTAAGGAGAGGGGGGAGGACCTTCCTGGCGGCCTGAATGCGGGTGGAGCAGCGGGATGCCATAGTTGATGGTGGCGGCGCTCGGCTTCTGCAACAGCACAGTGAGACGGCCTGTCTCCTCCAGGTAAAAGCTCGAAAATGTTCCCCTCTGCCACCTGATGATGTTTAAATGGGCAATTGGGGAGGGGGCGGCTGGTTCTTCAATGCCCATCAACACCATTTATGGTGTGGCTCGGGTTGAGTGGAGGGGGGCTGAATCCACCCCTTGGTGGCCGGGAAACGGCTGGAATCAACTCCTCTTCCCTAGAGGAGTTGATTGCAGCCATTAAAGGTGGCTGTTAGTCTCCCTTTGGCCGGCTCCACTCTCCCCTTCCTCTCCCCCATCTTCTCTCTCCACCATTAACATGGAGGGAAGCTCCCTTCTCTCTCCTAGTCACCCTTGTTGACTGGTCAACCCCACAGGCTATGAGCAGCCCACTTAGTCATGATGATCATGAAAGTGAGGTTAGCCTAAGGAAGAAGTGGCTTGGGCTTGGGTTAGTCCCTTTGGGCTAGATTTGACTTGGCTTAAGTTGGGGTTGACCTGGGTCAATTTGATCATCTCGGTTGACCCCATTGGGTCTTTGGTGACCCATTGGACTCCCTTAAGGTCTAGGAAGACTTGAATAGGGTTGGTTGGGCATCTTGGGGGTCACATGTCCCTTGGTAAGGGCACTTTGACCATTTTAGGGCTAGAGTTGACTTGGGTCAACATAACCATTTGGGTTGACCCCAATGGGTCCTTGGTGACCCATTGGCCTCCCGTAAGGTCTAGGAAGGGTTATGTAGGGTTACCTTGCACTTTGGAGGTCACATACCCTTAGTAAGGGTACTTTGACCAGATTAAGGGCTTGAGTTGACTTGGGTCAACCTGGCCTCTAGGGCTGACCCCAATGTGTCCTTAGTGACCCCTTGACTTCACTTTAGAGTTAGGGGGGCATAGGTGGGGTCCTCTAGGCTAGGAGTAGGTCAATTGTCCCTAAGTAGGCCAGTTTGACCCATTTTGGGTTAGGGTTGACCTTGGTCAACTGAGCCTCTTTGATTGACTCCAATGGGTCCTTATGGCTCTAATGGGCCTCCCAAGGTATTAGGGGGTGTTGTGGTAGGGTCTTGGGGTCAAGGAGTAGCCCATGGTCATCCTAAACCATTGTTCAGAGTTCTACTATTTGCAGATCATGATGATTTTCCACATTTTGTCTCCTATCACTTGGCTCATTCCTAGCTTCCTAGGGTTTGTCATGACCTAGACATGAACAAAACCACTCCTAGGGGTCTAGTTGGAAATGAGATGTTACACCCGCTATCTAGCACTCGGCTCCGCAGCACCTGCAAGCAACATTCCACCGCACGGTGGCAAACAAAGCAACGGTCAGCCAAAGCCGACCAAATTATAACGACCTCGCCCCTTACTCGGGACGGCGGTGCTCTTTCCCTGCATATCATTAGCCCAGTAAAATAATAAAACGCAATTATACCACGCCATAGGTGTAGGCTCATACGGCCAAACACCCCGTGCACTCAGGGCACATTAACAGTGAATCCTGACACTTCAGCGTCTTCACCACCATCCCAGAGATGGCAACCACGTGAGCATTTAGCCTTTCTGACCACCATCAAAGGCTCTCGACTATGGCAACGGCCAGTCCCCTTTTCGGGTATCTCGCACCGAACCACATAGCCTAGGTCCAATTCCACTTGCCCGTTACTCACACCACGTAGTCACTTTAAGACGTACGCACGAGCCAAGCTTCTCTCGGATCCCAAAACTTTTCCAAACAATCACATAACCCAGTTATGTTCAAGGCCGGTTCCCTGACCTCCAAGTTAGCAGAACACGTTTCCGCTCAGTTTTCCGGGTGCGCCTTGGAGTTAATCCCCAAGGATCCCTGCTGCAATCTACCGCGTAGAAACCTGAAAAACCCAAAGCACGGAGTCTTCTCCGGTAAAACATATCAAGTGCAACATCACCGATCCAGACAACACACATCCGGGTAGGCTTCACACACAATGCCTATGCCCGTACTTCGATTCCGGATTCTATATGCAACACAAGGGGGACTATTCACATCAACCCCAGGGAACACCACGCACTCACCGCACACTTGCGGGAGCGGGATTCCCTATGCAGAAAGGAAGAGCTTCACATGCTCAAGTGGAGAATCGTTACCCTTGTAGTCCGCTTTTGCGCCATGGAAAACTACACGGATAGAAGTCTTCGCAACGACCTTTCCTCCACGGATCCTCTCTCAGATCTCAAAACGGTGCTCCGATGCTCCGCCGGCGGCCGGAATCCTCCTCCTTCTTCCTCCTCTTTCTAACTCCTTGGAAAGATAATGACTTGGAGAAAATGAAGAGTTAACTCCCCCATTCCCGACCTTAACAGAGCAGGAAACCGTCCGAGCCACTGGATCTTACTTAAAGAAAATGAACGGCTCAGATCTGCACAAAAATCCCTAGACCTGGGCCGAACACGGCTTGGCACATGGCCGTGTCCCAGGCCGTGTGCCTCGATCCAGGCACGATTGTCGAACACAGAGACTCACACGGGCTACGACACGCCCGTGTCTCACTCGACACGCCCGTGACTAGGGGGCGTGTCATATATAACCGCATGGCAATGGACACGACCCAACTAAACACGGGTAGGGATACGGGTATGAACACGCCCGTGTCACTCGATAATCGTCGAGCAAAAATCGTCGATCGTCGAATGCAGAGGGTCACTCGACAATCGTCGAGTGCCTTTCGTCGATCGTCGAACGCAGGGGGACACGCCCTCCCAACACGCCCGTGTCACCTAGCGTGTTCCTCTCGAACACTTTTCGTCGAACTCAATCGGCTTTTGGGAACACGGGTATAGACACGGTTAGGCACACACCCGTGTCAAATGACACGCCCGTGTCATTCAGCCGTGTTTCTAGCAGTGTCCTTCTCGGGATGAAAACGGCCAAAACACCAGCCAGACACGGTCGTGGACACGCCCGTGTCCTAGGCCGTGTACCCTTATACCAGCACCAAAAAATCCCTTTATACGCGACCAACTCAAATACCATTTTCGGGGCGTTACAAATCTCCCCCACTTAAGGAATTTCATCCTGAAATTAAGTAAAGGTACACAAATCTAAATGATACCTGAGCGGAATAACTCGGGATATTCCTCCAACATAGCTTGCTCGCGCTCCCAAGAAAGCTCCTCACGTCCGCAATTATCCCAACGGACTTTAACCATTCGAACTTCCTTATTGCGGAGTCTCTTAACAGCAACATCTTCGATACGTACTGGCTTAACCCTTGTCGTTAATTCATAATCAACCGGTACTTGATTGTTCGCAATGATCTGTGAAGGCTCTTGCACCGCCTTACGCAACACCGACACATGGAACACGTCATGTAGCCCACTCAATTCCGCCGACAGCTTCAATCTATATGCCGCCTCTCCAACACGCTCCAGGATTTCAAATGGTCAAAGGTATCTCGGACTCAACTTCTTCAAGCATCAAACCCACGAGACACCCTTGAACGGATTAATTTTTAAGTACACCCAGTCGCCAACATTGAACTCCACATTCCTATGTTTGGCGTTATAGTACTTTGACTGTCTGTCCTGAGCGATCTTCAACCGTTCTTGAATTGTCTGTATCACTGAAGTGGCATCTTCCACTGCTTGACGTTTGTAAAGCTTCGACTCGCCCGTCTCCAACCAAGACAACGACGTGCGACACTTTCTTCCGTACAAGGCCTCGAAAGGCACCATTCCAATACTCGCCTGAAAGCTGTTGTTATACACAAACTCCACCATGTACAGGTGATCTTCCCACTGCTTTCCAAACTCTAGGATGCACATACGAAGCATGTCTTCCATCGTCCGGTTGACCCTCTCGGTTTGGCCATCCGTTTGCAGATGAAAGGTTGTGCAGAACTTTAGCTTAGTACCCAACAGACTATGCACCAACCTCCAGTCATTCGATGTAACGCCCCGAAACTCAAAGGTGAAAAGGGGGATGTTTCGGGCCAGTTTGAGTTCTGGCTGCAGGCGCACGGCCTGGGACACGGGCGTGTCCCAGGGCGTGTCAAGCCTGTGTCGACACTAAGGCGGTAAGTCGACACTTTGATCTCGACATTGTGTCGAGACTGGGCACACGGCCTGCGACACGGGCGTGTCGCAGGGCGTGTCGACCCGTGTCGACACTTAGCCGCGAAGTCGACACTGTGCTTTGACAATGTGTCGAGACATGGCACACGGCCTGCGACACGGGCGTGTCGCAGGGCGTGTCAGCCCGTGTCGACACTCGTCCCGCGAAGTCGACACTTTGGTGTCGACAATGTGTCGAGACATGGCACACGGCCTGCGACACGGGCATGTCGCAGGGCGTGTCAGCCCGTGTCGACACTCGTCCTGTGAAGTCGACACTTTGGTTTCGACAATGTGTCGAGACATGGCACACGGGCTGTGACACGGGCGTGTCGCAGGGCGTGTCAGCCCGTGTCGACACTCGTCCCGCGAAGTCGACACTTTGGTGTCGACAATGTGTCGAGACATAGCACACGGCCTGCGACACGGGCGTGTCGACCCGTGTCGACACTTAGCCGCGAAGTGTCGAGACTGTGTACACGGCTTGGAGCCCAGGCGTGTCAAGGTGACACGGGTATGGACACGGGCGTGTCCTAGAACCCGTGCAGTGCTCGGGTTGAAAATGGGGAAAAATCATGGGGTACACGGCCGGTCACAGGGCCGTGTCAGGTGGAACACGGGCGTGTCAGCTCGAACACAGGCGTGTTCGATACCCGTGTGAGGTTCCAGGTGATTCGATTTTGACGGCGAATGCGGCACACGGCCCTGGACACGGGCGTGTGCCAGGCCGTGTTCGGTCCAGATTGGGCATTTCAGCCCCGAATTAAAGCCGTTCGTTTCCTTGTTTTGAGATCCAACGGCTGGGGGATGTTCCTGAAGGGATATACCCGTGGATGGACTTAGAAAACTCTCACTTTTCTTAAGTGTTCTCTTTCTAAATCCTTGGAGAGAGGGGAGAGCTAAGGGAAGAAGAAAGTGCTAGATCCGCCATTGGAGGAGCTTCAGAGCTCCGAATCGCGAGCCGACTCCGGATCCACGGAGGCAACGCTAGTGCGGTTGTTTTCATCCGATTACTTTTCAATGGCGCCAAAGAGGAACGCAAGGGTAACGATCCTCATCTTGAGCATGAATAGCTCTCTTTCTTAGCATAGGAAGCCCGCTCTCGCGAGTTTGCGGAGAGTTGGAGGCGTTCCTTCGGGTAGATATGTGAAGTCCCCGTTGTTTAGAGTCCGTAAGCGAGAACGGACATAGGCATGATGTGTGAAGCCTACCCGGATGTGTTGGTCTGGATCAGTGATGTTGCATTGCATAATGCCGGAGAAGACTCTGTGCTATTGATTGTTTTTCGGGTTTTCTACGAGGTAGATTGCAGCAGGGAGCCTTGGGGACTAACCCAAAGGTGCACCCGGAAAACTGGGCGGATACGAGATCTTGCCAACTTGGTAGCTTGAGAGCCAACTTGAACATAACCGGGTTATGTGACTTGTGATAGAATGGGACTCGGCGGAAGTTTGACCGCGCAAATGGCTTAAATTGTCGTTGCGATGTGAGCACGGGTTAGATGGAACCGTACTCGCTCTATGTCGTTCGGTTAAAGAGACCTAAGGTTACGTGGCACTTGTCGTTGGCATAGATGTGAGTCTTCGGCGGTCAATGGCTTAAATTGTCGTGACCCAGGCCAAGAAGACAAATTGCTCATAGGTTTGGCCGTCTAAGTGGCGGTGGTGAGTCCGGAATGTTAATGGCTTTAATTGACGTGACATCGACCGGTTCAGAGAATGTGCCCTGAGTGCACGGGACGTGTGGCCGTGCGAGCCAACGTCTGTGTTGAAATGGCTATTGATATACATTGCTCGCTTATGCTAATGAAATGCAGGGAAGGAGCATCGCCGCCCCGAGTTGGGGGCGGGATCGTTATAATTTGGTCAGCATTGCTGACCGTTGCCTTGTTTGCCACCGTGCGGTGGTTTGTTGCTTGCAGGTGCAGCTGGACCAAGCGGTCAATAGCGGGCTAAAGCCCTTTTGCGAAGCCGGCCTCGAAGGCCCAAATGGAAGTGTTTACTGTTTTATTCATGTATGACCGGCCTGCGTGCCGTGGTTTGTAAAACATGTAATATTCAAGTGAAACATTTTGTAAGGCCTTAAGGCTTGTTTTGAGTATTTTGTAATAACATTCCTGTTTCGTACTAGTGGACATTCGTGCTCTAATGCTGGGTTCTTTGTTTACAACTTTTATAAACTGCTTCCGCTAGAATGCTCTGTGTAGGACGTTGAGATTGGTTGGATGGTTTCCATAAGTAACCACCCGGTCTGTCTGTAGTATATGGCGTCGGGCCCCGGCCGGACCTACTGTTATATGCTATGCGACGGATAGGGAGTGTTACATTCGACGTGAAGCGTTCATCTCGATCACTAACAATACTGCGGGGCACACCATGCAATCGTACAATATTCTCCACATAGAGTTTGGCTAACTTTTCCACCGAATCTTCCTTCCTGACCGGAATAAAGTGCGACACCTTTGTCAACCTATCTATGACCACCCAAATGGCGTCGTTTCCCTTCTGCGACTTCTGCAAATCATGCACAAAATCCATAGATATGTCGTCGAATTTCCATTCTGGGATAGGTAGGGACTTCAAGAAATCTCTGGGCTTCTGGCATTCTGTCTTCACCAATGCACAAATTCGGCACTTGGCCACATAAAGTGCTACATCCTTCTTCAATCCTAGCCACCAGAATAATTTCTTCATGTCTCTATACATCTTCGTGCTTCCCGACTGGATTGAGTACTTCGTATGATGAGCCTCATACATCAACTCCTCCCGAATATTATCCGCACTAGGAATGCATAGGCGACCGTCCTTCCTTAGCAACCCATCCTCAACGGCAAACTGGGAATTTGACCCATCCAAAGATTCATCCAAGATCTGCTTCATGCTGTTATCCTGAACCAAAGCCCGCCGAACTCTATCAGCTAGGTCACACTGCACCTCTGTCCAAAACAGTTTCGCCTCAGCACTAGACTGCTTGTCGATGCAAGATATCTCCAAAACCTCCAACTCATGGACCAATCTCTCATCATGTACTGATAACCAGTTGGCCTGCGCGGAGTCCTGCGACTCAACGCATCCGCCACTGCATTTCCCTTCCTAGGCACATAATGTATCTTGAAGGTGTAGTCCCCTAAGAACTCCATCCACCTCCACTGCTGCTCATGTTCAGATCCTTTTGATCCAACAGGTACTTCAAGCTCTTATGATCGGTGTAAATATCGACCTTCACACCGTATAGGTAGTGCCTCCAAAGCTTTATAGCAAATATCACGACCGCTAACTCTAAGTCGTGGACCAGATAATTCCTCTCGTGAGCCTTCAATTGTCATGAACCGTAGGCTATCACACTCCCATGCTGTAGCAGAACACAGCCCAAACCACTTCCGAAGCTTCACTATAGATCTCGAACCCTTCGGTTCCACTTGGCCAACATAAAATAGGCGTTGTGGTCAACTGCCTCTTCAACTCCTCAAAAGCCTGTTCGCATTCCGGAGACCACACAAACTTCTGATCCTTCCTTGTCAACGTCGTGAGTGGTAGCGCTATCCACGAGAAGTTCTCTACGAAGCGCCTGTACTAGCCAACAAGCCCATAAAACTCTGGACCTTTGCCACTGTAGTCAAAGCAGGCCACTCCCGTATCGCCACTATCTTCGCCGGATCCACAACTATCCCTTTCCACTGACAACATGACCAAGAAACGCTATCGAGGATAACCAGAATTCACACTTGGAGAACTTAGCATACAACTGATTCCTCCTCAACGTCTCCAACACCATGTGTAGATGATTGTAGTGATCCTCCTCGCACTGCGAGTACACCATGATATCATCGATAAATACTATCACGAAACGATCCAGGTACTCTCTGAACGTCCTGTTCATCAGATCCATAAACACGGATGGCGCATTGGTCAAACCAAACGGCATGACCGTGAACTCGTAATGCCCAAACCGCGTACTGAATGCTGTCTTTGGGATGTCGCTCTCCCTTATCCTCAACTGGTAGTAACCGGATTTAAGATCTAACTTCGAATATACCGTTGACCCAACCAACTAATCAAATAGATCGTCAATCCTCAGAATCAGATACTTATTCTTTTCCGTAAGCTTGTTCAGTTCCCGATAGTCAATGCAAAGTCGCAAACTCCCATCTTTCTTCTTGACGAAAAGGACCGGTGCGCTCCAAGGCGACGAACTTGGACGCACATACCCTTGTTTCAGCAACTCTTGTAGTTGCACCTTTAACTCTACCATCTCTCTTGGCGCTATCTGATACAGGGAGCGTGATACCGGTTTGGCACCCAGTACCAGCTCAATAGTGAGACTCCTTTCACGCACCCAAATGCCATCTCACGACTAGCTCCCAACTGACCTCCAAGCAATTACAACCAATGCATACTTGCTGCTCCGAGAGCCAGTCCATACCAAAGACCACGTATAACCCCCTAATGGTAGCAACAACACTCGTAAGTCATACTCTTGACTCCCAACCCAAATCTAAATGCAACAGATTCTATCCGCGAGCATTGAGCACTATTAGTCAACAACATATCCATTATGTCTTTTGCCATCGGAAGAGGTACTCCGACACGCAATACAATTCCTTTGGGCAAACGGGAATGCGAAGCCCCCTAAACGAACGGTGCTCTCGCCAAATAAACGAAAGTCAGGACAAATCTCAACACAAATAGTTCTAAGCTAACATGCACAAGGGCGACATGTATTTACAGTTAACTGCTATAACTTTAAACTGCACCTGTCACCACGACAGCGAGCTTCCTGGCCTCCTACTGGCCCAGGCTGTACACTTCAGACTTCCTCTCGGACTTTGCACGTCCGCTCCAACACTCACGAGCAAAATGCCTCGTCTTCCCGCAGTTATAACAAGCACCCAAGGTTCGGCCTGTAGTTTCCCCTGAAGCACCAAAAGGGGGGCTGGACCTGAAGTCCCAGCCTTCTTATACCACCTACGATATCCAGACTTTGAGGTAGCCGACACTTTGAACTCTGTTTTCTTAGCACTAGAGTGCTCAACCGCTCCTGACATAGATTCCTTAGTCTTCTGAGCACCATCCTGACAAGCTTGGAAAAAGTGCCCTTTCTTGCCACAAGTATGACATTTGTAAGTAACCTTGCTAGTCGATGATCTAACCTTCTTCTTCAGCGTTCTGCGAGATGCACCCCTCATAGGACTTGCAGAGTTCGATACCCTACTCACTGGTATCTGGTGAATATTTCCCATATCCACTTCCAAAGATCTAGTCGACTCCATCAAGGCTCGGAATCCCAATAGTTTTGGTCCTAGAAGTAGAATTCGCAGTTCTTCACGCATACCACTATAAAATCTATCAACTATACACCGCTCGTTCTCCAACTCAAAGCATGGGTAGCGGCTTATCAAAAGAAACGCCTGCAAATACTCGTCAACTGACTGCGTACCCTGCACCAAGCACATGTTCAACAACTGACCTGATGGCCTTCTAAATGTCACTTGATCCAACACACCACCCGACATTGAAGTCATCTCAAGGACAAAGGGTTGCACATTGCTTCCCTGCTGTGCACTAGTCACATCGAGCACCACTTCAACGATCCTTCTTATGGTTTCAAACGAAGGAGGTGTCAAGCACGCCACTGGGTGCACTATAATCGTACAAAACACCAATAAGTGACCAAACAAAATTGCAAAAAGCAATTATAGGAACGCGTAGGTTCCTCAAACACGAGTATTTTTCATTCCTAAGTGGACATTCATGGGTTCTTTTTAATGTTATAACGATGACGCACACATATGCTCACCACCCCTTAAAAGAATTCGCCCACGAATTCAGTTAAGCCTGACCGTAACCAGAGCTCTGATACAAAATTGTAACACCCTCATCCGTCGCATGACATATAACAGAAGGTCCAGCTGGAACCCGACACCATATACCGTAGACAGTCGGAAGGGTTACATAAGAATATTCAAACTATCCAATTAAGACTACTCGTCCTACATAGAGCATTCTAGCGGAAGTTTTTAAAAGTAGAAAGAACCCAAACTTGTATCCAAATAACATGAATGACCACAATCACTACCACTGAAATGAAATAACAATACACTGAAAGATACTTGGCCTTATGGCCTTACAAATGTTCACTTAACAAAATAGTGTCTTACATACATCGGCTCGTAGGCCGGCCACACATGACAAAATAAAAACAACTATTCTTTACGGCCTTCGCGGGCCAGCACAGCAACATGGGCTCCAGCCCGCTATCTAGCACTCGGCTCCGCAGCACCTGCAAGCAACATTCGACCGCACGGTGGCAAACAAAGCAACAGTCAGCCAAAGCCGACCAAATTATAACGACCCCGCCCCTTACTCGGGACGGCGGTGCTCTTTCCCTTCATATCATTAGCCTAGTAAAACAATAAAATGCAATTATACTACGCCACAGGTGTAGGATCGCACGACCAAACACCCCGTGCACTCAGGGCACATTAACGGTGAATCATGACACTTCAGCGTCTTCACCACCATCCCAAAGATGGAAACCATGTGAGCATTTAGCATTTCTGACCACCGTCTAAGGCTCCCGACTATGCCAACGGCCAGTACCCTTTTCGGGTCTCTCGCACCGAACCACATAGCCTAAGTCCAATTCCACTTGCCCGTTGCTCACACCACGTAGTCACTTTAAGACGTACGCACGAGCCAAGCTTCTCTCAGATCCCAAAACTTTTCCAAACAATCACATAACCCAGTTATATTCAAGCCCGGTTCCCTGACCTCCAAGTTAGCAGAACACGTTTCCGCTCAGTTTTTCGGGTGCGCCTTGGAGTTAATCCCCAAGGATCCCTGCTACAATCTACCGCGTAGAAACCCGAAAAACCAAAAGCACGGAGTCTTCTCCGGCAAAACATATCAAATGCAACATCACCGATCCAGGCAACACACGTCCGGATAGGCTTCACACACAATGCCTATGCCCGTACTTCGATTACGGACTCTATATGTAACACAAGGGGACTATTCACATCAACCCCAAGGAACACCACACACTCACCGCACACTTGCGGGAGCGGGATTCCCTATGCAGAAAGGAAGAGCTTCACATGCTCAAGTGGAGAATCGTTACCATTGTAGTCCGCTTTTGCGCCATGGAAAAGCTACACGGATAGGAGTCTTCGCAACGACCTTTCCTCCATGGATCCGCTCTCAGATCTCAAAACGGTGCTCCGATGCTCCGCCGACGGCCGGAATCCTCCTCCTTCTTCCTCCTCATTATAACTCCTTGGAAAGAGAATGGTTTGGAGAAAATAAAGAGTTAACTCCCCCATTCCCGTCCTTAACAGTGCAGGAAACCGTCTGAGCCACTGGATCTTACTTAAAGAAAATGAACGGCTCAGATCTGCACAAAATCCCCAGACCTAGGGCCGAACACGGCTTGGCACACGGCCGTGTACCAGGCCGTGTGCCTCGATCCAGGCACGATTATCGAACACAGAGACTCACACGGGCTACGACACGCCCGTGTCTCACTCGACACGCCCGTGTCGGATCCTCGACACGCCCGTGACTAGGGGGCATGTCACATATAACCGCACGGTAATGGACACGACCCAACTGAACACGGGTAGGGACACAGGTATGAAGATGCACGTGTCACTCGATAATCGTCGAGCAAAAATTATCGATCGTCGAACGCAGAGGGTCACTCGACAATCGTCGAGTGCCTTTCGTCGATCGTCGAACGCAGGGTGATATGCCCTCCCGACACGCCCGTGTCTCCTGGCGTGTTCCTCCCGAACACTTTTCATCGAACTCAATTCTCTTTCGGGAACATGGGTACAGACACGGTTAGGAACACGCCTGTGTCAAAGGACACGCCCGTGTCATTCAGCCGTGTTTCTAGCCGTGTACTTCTCGGGATGAAAATGGCCAAAACACCAGCCATACATGGCCGTGGACACGCCCGTGTCCTAGGCCGTGTACCCCTATACCGGCACCAAAAATCCATTTATACGCGACCAACTCAAATACCATTTTCGGGGCGTTACATCCGGGTAGGCTTCACACATAATGCCTATGCCCGTACTTCGATTCCGGACTCTATATGCAACACAAGGGGGACTATTCACATCAACCCCAAGGAACACCATGCACTGACCGCACACTCGCAGGAGCGAGATTCCCTATGCAGAAAGGAAGAGCTTCACATGCTCAAGTGGAGAATCGTTACCCTTGTAGTCCGCTTTTGCGTCATGGAAAAACTACATGGATGGAAATCTTTGCAACGAACTTTCCTCCACGGATCTGCTCTCAGATCTCAAAACAATGCTCTGATGCTCTGCCGGCGGTCGGAATCCTCATTCTTCTTCCTCCTCTCTCTAACTCCTTGGAAAGAGAATGGTTTGGAGAAAATGAAGAATTAACTCCCCCATTCCCAGCCTTAACAGAGCAGGAAACCGTCTGAACCATTGAATCTTACTTAAAGAAAATGAACGGCTCAGATCTACACAAAAATCCCCAGACCTGGGCCGAACACCGCCTCGCACACGGCCGTGTCCCCGGCCGCGTGCCTCGATCCAGGCACGATCGTCGAACACAGAGATTCACACGGGCTCAGACACGCTCGTGTCTCACTCGACACGCCCGTGTCGGGTCCCCGACACGCCCGTCTCCGGAGGCGTGTCACACATAACCGCCACGCCAACCGACACGACCCTGCTGAACACGGGTACTGACACAGGTAGTGTAACGGCCCGGCCTTACCGTCCGTGGCGCTTAAAGCCCACTAGGAGTAGCACGGCACCGTCACCGGGCTGCAGCCCAAGCACCCCAAAGCCTCTCGGCGCCTGGTTCTCAGCAGCGGTGCATTGTTGAGGCCAGGTCTCGAACCCGCAACCCCCTTGATAAGAGAGCTTTCTTACACTCCCTCATCACCAACTAAGCTGCAGCTCAATTGGTGATGAGGGAGTGTAAGAAAGCTCTCTTATCAAGGGGGTTGCGGGTTCGAGACCTGGCCTCAACAATGCACCGCTGCTGAGAAACAGGCGCGGAGAGGCTTTGGGGTGCTTGGCCTGCAGCCCGGTGACGGTGCCGTGCTACTCCTAGTGGGCTTTAAGCGCCACGGACGGTAAGGCCGGGCCGTTGCAAAAAAAAGTGCAGCTCAATTGGTGATGAGAGTTGAAAGAACTCCATAGTTAAGCGTGCTCGGGCTGGAGTAGTACTGGGATGGGTGACCTCCTGGGAAGTCCCCGTAGTGCGGGCTTGACTATCGAGTTTACCTCATCAAAGGGAGGCTGTGGCCACCAACAACCCGCATGTGGAGGGAGAGGGGTTGGGGTGCTTGGGCTGCAGCCCGGTAACCGGAACCGGACCAGGTGGAAATTAGAGTACACGCTGGGGCGCGGGGACGTTACAATAAAAGTGCACTTTTTTTGTAACGGCCCGACCTTACCGTACGTGGCGCTTAAAGCCCACTAGGAGTAGCACGGCACCGTCACCGGGCTGTAGCCCAAGCACCCCAAAGCCTCTCCGCGCCTGTTTCTCAGTAGCGGTGCATTGTTGAGGCCAGGTCTCGAACCCGCAACCCCCTTTATAAGAGAGCTTTCTTACACTCCCTCATCACCAACTGAGCTGCAGCTCAATTGGTGATGAGGGAGTGTAAGAAAGCTCTCTTATCAAGGGGGTTGCGGGTTCGAGACCTGGCCTCAACAATGTACCGCTGCTGAGAAACAGGCGCGGAGAGGCTTTGGGGTGCTTGGGCTGCAGCCCGGTGACGGTGCCGTGCTACTCCTAGTGGGCTTTAAGCGCCACGGACGGTAAGGCCGGGCCGTTACAGGTAGGAACACGCCCGTGTCAAATGACACGCCCGTGTCATTAAGCCGCGTTCCTTGCCGTGTCCTTCTCGGGATGAAAACGTCCAAAACACCAGCCAGGCACAGCCTTGGACACGCCCGTGTCCTATGTCACAACCCGCATTTCCTCAACGAGTACATCGTATCAGAGCAAGAGGAACTACAGGTTATGATGCCACGTCGTGTAGGGGATAACTGCACACGCTCAGGCAACTCTTGACGCTTACTTTATAAGTTAAAATTCAACAGTGAAATGTAAGAAAACTTTTGGATTAAATGGCCGTATCCCTCGGCCTTAGATAGTAAAACTGTATTTGTACGCAGCGGAAATACTTTGTGTATTTATGATGAGCTCCTATATGCAGTCTAGAGTGATACTACTATAAGAACTCCTATTTGTTTACGTCATTTGGAAAGTATGTGTTAGTTAAACAAAACATGTATGCATGATATACAATCGTAGGTTTTGTTAACTTCAAAATATCTAATGCAACCTACTAGAAAACCATCCCAAAAGCAAGTACATTTCATTCCATCCAAGTGAGGTACATTAGCAGTCTAGTTCATATTTACACAAAAGAAAACCACCAATGGGCGCCAACAAGCTGACACGAACCCATTGGGGCCCATGTATGTCTGTACAACAAAAAGAAGAACTACCTCGCTATGAATGCTCGGCTAGCTCCCAGGAAACGCCACCAACCAACCTAGCCGCTCAACCGGCTACAACCTGCACCTGAGGCATTCAAGAAAGAATACCTCAGCAATCAACCAAGCTATACAAAAGAGAGCATGAATGTCATAATTGTTCACGAAAGGGCTTACCGACCCCACAGAGATGTGTCATATAAGTCAAAAGAGGGCATAAAACAAGTGCGTACATGTAGTAAACAATGTCATTCCAAAGGGTCAACCGCACCAAGTGCGTACAAGTTCATCAAGTCCTGCTCAAACCGTAGGAGCAAAAGGCAAAACACATGTCCATTCCATCATTCATAGGACAAGAAACTACGATACTAGTGAAGCATAAACAGCGGTTAAGTTCAATTTCGCAAGGGTCTTATCGGTGGCAGCCCTAAAGTGGAACGCACCAAACAAAACCAGCCCAAATCGGGGCTAAAGTGGTCTCTCTAACCACAAAAAACAAAACTCGGTGGCCACAGGCTGAAACCACACCACCCCTTGCAAAATTCTCACACAAACGCTCCTGCCATGGTTCACAAAATCGCCTCGCAAAACGCCCCATATCCCAAGGTAACACGTTTCCTTTCATCGTCCTCACACATGACGACCAATTGCCAACGTGGCGTTTGACGAACTTCATCACATAAAAAGGGTCACATGCTTTATATCAAAGAAGAATCACATGATAGGAGTTGATTAACTTAAGTACATAAATCACATGTTTAGAACCATATGCTATGATCAAGGAAACATCACATAAATGAGAAAGGCGAATATGCTACATGAACATGAATCAATTGAACAAGAGAACTACATGAATTAGCCTAGCATAGATTTGATAACCAACAAAACTAAACATAGGAGAGCAAAGTCAGCATAGGGAATTAGCATAAAGAATTAGCTACATAAATAAACAAGAGGATTGATCATAATTTGAATCAAGAAGAACAACTAAGCATAGGGGAATTGAAAAAGCAATAATAAGGCTAATAAGGAAGAATTCAACACAAGATCTAAAGCTAGGGAAAATGGAAAATTGAATCAAGAACGAAGATTGGCAAGGGTGGAGAACACCACTTGCCTGAACCGAGGCGATGCCGCGACGGCTGCTCTCCTCTTTCCTTGCCTTGCTTGCTCCCTTGCTCTCTTGCTTTCTCTTTGGGAATGAAGAAGAAGCAGATGAAGATGAAATGAGAAACCCAAGTCTCTGTTTCGGACTTATTTCCTCCAGAACAGAGTTGAACCGTTCGATGCAGGATCAAGGAAATGAACGGCACAAAAAAACTGGAAAAAGTCGATTTTTCGGGCCGGTCACGCCCTGTGTCACGCCCGTGACACAGGGCGTGTACCATAAGCGGCGCCGAAAGGCGGCAATTCCACGTTTATCCACACGGTACACGGCCGGGTACACGCCCGTGACGGGTCGGTCACGCCCGTGACCTAGGGCGTGTAGCCCGTGTCTCGACACCTCGTCGACAGAAAGTGTCGACACTCGACCCATCTTGACACGCCCTGTGACACGCCCGTGTCACAGGCCGTGTCCCCTCTGTCGACACTCGACACTCGATACTCAACGCTCGATACTCGACGCTCGATACTCGAAACTCGACGAAGCGGGACACGGCCCGGGACACGCCCGTGTCACGGGGCGTGTACCCCATTCGTCGAGCTCAACTCGACGCAAGAAAAATCGTCGAGTCAAGGAGGTCACGCTCAGGTCATGGCCTGGGTCACGCCCGTGTCAGGGGGCATCTCGCACAAAAACGACCATTTTTCCCTTTTGTGAAAAATGTTTCTGAGACGTCCTAGACCATTTTTGCCTCAAGCACTTTTTACTATTTTTTTTTCCTGAACCAGCAACTTATTTTGAGCTACATTACCCGGGCGCGAAAAAGTGCAAGCATTCCCTAAGAGGCCTCACCGAGTCCCTCATATGGACTCCGGTTTGCCGGGGAATCGTGCAACTCGGCAAACAAAACAGCCACTCGCAAGCCCGCGGGAAAAACCATGCTCAAACTACATTCAAAACCAACGTCACGCCCATCATGCGTACGTAATCAAAAATCCGGGGCGTTACAATCACTCCCCCTAACAAAAAGTTTCGCCTCGAAACTTTCACAAAACCAATTAAAAACATGAATGCAATCAAACACCAAGTCACATACCAGCTTATCTACGGGAACAAATGAGGATGAGCCGCCCTCATTGTTGATTCGAGTTCCCACGTCGCGCTTTCCACGTCCTGATTTTTCCATAACACCTTTACCATAAGAATCTTCTTTTTCCGCAACACGCGATCTTGGGAGTCCAATATCCGGATGTGCATCTCCTCATAAGAAAGGTTGGGTGCTAATTGCGGCACAACGTCCAACACTTGCTTGTCATTCCGCACACACTTGCGAAGTTGGCTAACATGAAACACATTGTGAACACCAGGAAAGTTCACGGGTAATTCCAGTTTGTAGGCGGATGCTCCAACTCGCGCAAGAATCGTGAAGGGACCCACAAATCTTGGGTCTAATTTGCGCTCTTTCCCAAACCGTTTAATCCCAACCATTGGGGAGACTTTCACGAAAACAGAATCCCCCACCGCAAATTCTAATTCCGACCTTCGTCGGTTGGCATACTTTTCATATCGCTCTTGGGCGATTCGGAGCTTCTCCCGAATAAGTCGTACTGCAACTTCCATATCCTCGAGCGCCTCTGGACCCAACAAAGGCCGCTCACCAACCTCAGTCCAAAAGAGTGGGGTCCGACATCGTCGCCCATATAACGCTTCGAACGGAGCCATTTGCAAGCTTTCTTGATAGCTATTATTATACGCGAATTCCATAAGCCGCAAACGTTCATCCCATGCTCCGCCATACTCAAGAATGTAACATCGAATCATATCTTCTATAATTTGTTTTACTCTTTCGGTTTGGCCATTCGTCTGAGGATGATAAGCCGTGGAATAGCGCAAATCTGTCCCCAACCCCTCTTGTAGACTGCGCCAAAAACGAGAGGTAAAGCGGGAATCTCGGTCTGAAATGATATTCATAGGCACACCATGCAGTCGGATGATCTCGTTCAAATAGAGCTCCGCTATGGTCTTCATCGGGTAGTTGACCTTAAAGGGTATGAAATGAGCACACTTGGTCAACCTATCCACGATCACCCACACGGAGTCATGTCCTCGGGGAGATCTTGGTAAAACAGTAATAAAATCCATTGAGATGCTTTCCCACTTCCAGGTTGGAATCTCCAATGGTGTCAACTTGCCACCAGGCTTCCCATGATCAGCTTTCACCCGCTTGCACGTATGACATTCCGAGACAAATTGTGCTATATCTCTTTTCATTCCATACCACCAGACAATTTGTTTCAAATCACGGTACATTTTTGTTGAGCCTGGATGGTAGGCCATACTTGCTCCATGGGCTTCCTTACACACCATCTCGCGACTATCCCCAACCGCGGGAATACAAAATCGCCCACGATACTTTAACGTGCCTGCACCATCAATCGCAAAATCTGGTAATTCATCCCTTTCAGTCCGAAGAAATAAATGTAAAAGATCAGGATCATCTTTTTGATGTTGTCTTGCAAGCACCAGCCATGAAGGTTCTTCTATTGCCGACTGACTTTGCGGGTCATATTTGCCCACCGCAATATCCATCAATAGAAATTCCTCTACAAGACGGTCGACGGAAAGATGAAATAATTTCCCCGTCTTCCGACTCAAAGCATCGGCTACAACATTCGCTTTTCCCGGATGATACTGAATGTCCACATCATAATCAGCTACATACTCAAGCCATCGCCGTTGGCGCAAATTAAGTTCTTTCTGCGTGAAGACATACTTCAAGCTTTTATGATCTGTAAAGATTTTACACTGTGCACCATATAGCAAGTGTCTCCACAACTTCAATGCAAATATCACCGCTGCAAACTCCAAATCATGCGTTGGGTAATTCTTTTCATGAATTTTCAACTGCCGAGACCCATACGCAATCACCTTTTTGTCTTGCATTAACACACATCCAAGTCCAACGTGCGACGCATCCACGAACACTTCATAATCCTTTCCTTCTGTTGGCAAGATTAACACAGGAGCGGTACATAACCTGTTCTTGAGTTCTAGGAATGAGACCTCACACTTGTCATTCCACTCAAACGCCACATTATTCTGGGTTAATCGAGTCAAAGGTGCGGCCAACGTCGCAAAACCTTCGACAAATCTGCGACAATAGCCGGCCAAGCCCAAGAAGCTTCGAATCTCCTTGGGTGTTTCCGGTCTTCTCCATTCCATGACCGCAGAAATCTTTTCGGGATCCACTGAAATACCATGGTGATTAATGACATGACCCAGAAAAGCAACTTGCGGCAACCAAAACTCGCATTTGCTTAACTTGGTGAATAACCGTTGATCTCGCAAAGTGGCCAATACTAATCGCAGATGCTGTTCATGCTCCTCAGCACTGCGGGAGTAGACAAGAACATCATCAATAAAAACCACCACAAATTTATCCAAGTAGTCCTTGAACACCCGGTTCATCATATCCATGAAGGCTGATGGTGCGTTGGTCAAACCAAACGACATCACAAGGAATTCAAAATGATCATGTCGTGATCGAAATGCAGTCCGCGGAATATCAGACTCCCGGACCTTGAGCTGATGATAGCCCGAGCGGAGATCAATCTTCGAAAATACAGAACTGCCACGCAGTTGATCAAACAAATCATCGATTCTTGGCAGTGGGTACTTATTTTTAATTGTCACCTTGTTCAACTCCCGGTAATCGATGCAAAGGCGCATCGACCCATCTTTCTTCTTCACAAATAACACCGGTGCACCCCAAGGTGATGAACTCGGCCGGATAAACCCTTTCGCCAATAAGTCATCCAACTGTGTACGCAACTCTGCTAGCTCACGCGGGGCCATCCTGTACGGCGCTTTCGCAATCGGTCGCGTACCCGGCTCCAAATCAATAACAAACTCGACATCACGATTAGGGGGTAGACCAGGAAGGTCAGTAGGAAAAACATCTGGAAATTCACGCACAACAGGAATCTCCTCCAAACGCGGCAAAGCAGCACTCGTCCCCACAACGAAGACAAAACAAGCAAAACAGTCGGAAACAAACAACGTCCGAACACATACCGCCGAAATCCCTGGAGAATCCTGACAAGAATCACCATACACACTTTCTGGCTGACCATCATCCTTAATAAAATCCAAGCGCTTTCCTCTGCACTGGATGACGGCATCATAACGGGCTATCCAGTCCATGCCCAGAATGACGTCAAAATCGTCCAAATCGATCACCTTGCAATCAACTCTTGCTACGAAATCCCCCAACAAAATGGGACAATCAAGAAGACCCCAGTCAGCCACCACAGAAGCGCCTGAAGGAAATTTCACCAAAAACGCATTCCCCACTCGCTCTGGTGTCAAATGATATCGATCCAGAAAGGTTCGAGCCACAAATGAATGGGTCGTGCCAGAATCAAAGAGAACACGCGCCTAACGGTTCTTTACCTTAAAGTTTCCTATAAGGTATATATGCTATGCTAAGAACTACACATAAGAGGCATACACAAAACGAGAACCAGAGGACTGAATCGAACCTGAGATAACCTGCGGTGACATCTGCGCTTCCTCTGAAGAGACCACATTCAACTTCCCTTTGCCTTTGTCCAAGCGCGGAGGCGGAGGCAGAGCCTGGAGTGGTGCGGGTTGCAACACAGCTTGAACCTGTGGGCACCTTGCGCGAAGATGTCCTAGTCTGCCACACTGGAAGCATACCTTGTCTTTGGCCCAGCAGCGGCTCACATCATGACCTCTTCTACCACAGAATGTACACTCCAAGTCTCTGGTTGGCGCACCCTGAATGGCGTGCACCTGCTACTTCTTTTGCATCCCCAACCGCTTGAAACATTTTTCAAACGGGTGACCGGCTCGGCCACAGAAGCTACATAGTTCCTTCTTCTTCTTTACGTCTGACTCGTGGGACATTTTCTCTCCCACCAGCTGTCTCTTGCCCTGCCTCATCTGCTGCCCTCTTTGTTTGGCATTTTCGATAGCTTCTACCTTCAACGCCGCCTCAACCACCGTAGTGTAACTTGTCGCTCCATAAGCACTTGCGAACTGCTGCACGTCGCTGCGGAGTCCGCCCAAAAATCTCTTGACTCGATCAGCTTCCGTAGTCACCAAGCTCGGAGCGAACCGACTTAACTTGTTAAACTCAATTTCATACTCACTAACTGTGAGTTTCCTCTGCTTCAAGTACAAGAAGTCATTCATCAGGCGGTCCCTTTCCACTGCCGGTAGAAACTTGCGCCGTACCATTTCTTTAAACACTTCCCACGAACAGCCCGCCCCTAGGCCTTCCTTTTCTCGTAACCACCAACCTTTCGCCAACCCTTTAAGTTGATAGGCAGCAAGCATAACCTTCTGGTCCTCGGTCACACCATCATACACAAACATTTCTTCCAACGTAATCACCCAATCATCCAAGATCACGAAGTCTGCTTTTCCATCATACGTCGGTGGTCCAAGTCGCTGAAACTGCGAAATGAAAGTCATCGCAGGAGGAACTACAACTGGGGGTGTCACTGCCACTGAAGGAGTCGAACTAGTGGGGCCTCTAACCGCCTCTTGTCCTCTTGGTGCCAGCCCAGACATCGCGGATGACATAGCTTGGAGCTGGGACTGGACCTCCTGCACCTGCCTCGTCAAAGCCTCATTACTTTGGCGAAGACTATCCATCAGCGCATTATTCTGCGCGCCCGAAGACTCGCCCTCGGATTGGGGAGTTTGCCTTGTCACTAGACGCTTCGACATCCTATAACACGTTCACTCTTATCAAGTTCAAACCCAACAAAACACACAACGACTATGCACAGACCATACATAAAGAAATATGAACATCAACTGCTAACTTGCTTTGGGAGTTTGAGAATGATGGTATGCCTAGCCTAAAGATGACTCACCGTCATCCCACTAACTTGTGCCTAAACCATGAATGCATGACTTTCTTTGACCCAAAACCATGTGTGTACAGGTGTCATCATGTACGTCTTAGCTTGGCACGTTGTGCTCATGCAATGTTATGTTATGCGTGTTGTGCTATGCAATCTAAAAAAAAGCCTTAATGCATGCCATGAGCGGTCGTACGCATCACAATGCTATGCATCCCATACTACATAGCATTGCATGCAACGAAGAAAAGAAAACGTGCTAGTCGCATACATGTGGTAAGGTTATGCATCCCATACTACATAACCCGCACATGTTGCCCCTATGGTGGATCCATATACAACCACATATTATGCATCCCATACTACATAATATGCCCCGTATACTTCTTATCATGCCATGAGTGTAGTGTACGTGCGTCGGCCAAGACATACTGATGGCACCTCGGTGTGTGTATATGATATGATGCTTACAACCAAAACAGAAAGTTTGCCCGACCAATTGTCAAGCAAACCTCCCTCTGATACCAACTGTCACAACCCGTATTTCCTCAACGAGTACATCGTATCAGAGCAAGAGGAACTACGGGTTATGATGCCACGTCGTGCAGGGGATAACTGCACACGCTCAGGCAACTCTTGACGCTTACTTTATAAGTTAAAATTCAACAGTGAAATGTAAGAAAACTTTTGGATTAAATGGCCGTATCCCTCGGCCTTAGATAGTAAAACTGTATTTGTACGCGGCGGAAATACTTTGTGTATTTATGATGAGCTCCTATATGCAGTCTAGAGTGATACTACTATAAGAACTCCTCTTTGTTTACGTCATTTGGAAAGTATGTGTTAGTTAAACAAAACATGTATGCATGATATACAATCGTAGGTTTTGTTAACTTCAAAATATCTAATGCAACCTACTAGAAAACCATCCCAAAAGCAAGTACATTTCATTCCATCCAAGTGAGGTACATTAGCAGTCTAGTTCATATTTACACAAAAGAAAACCACCAATGGGCGCCAACAAGCTGACACGAACCCATTGAGGCCCATGTATGTCTGTACAACAAAAAGAAGAACTACCTCGCTATGAATGCTCGGCTAGCTCCCAGGAAACGCCACCAACCAACCTAGCCGCTCAACCGGCTACAACCTGCACCTGAGGCATTCAAGAAAGAATACCTCAGCAATCAACCAAGCTATACAAAAGAGAGCATGAATGTCATAATTGTTCACGAAAGGGCTTACCGACCCCACAGAGATGTGTCATATAAGTCAAAAGAGGGCATAAAACAAGTGCGTACATGTAGTAAACAATGTCATTCCAAAGGGTCAACCGCACCAAGTGCGTACAAGTTCATCAAGTCCTGCTCAAACCGTAGGAGCAAAAGGCAAAACACATGTCCATTCCATCATTCATAGGACAAGAAACTACGATACTAGTGAAGCATAAGCAGCGGTTAAGTTCAATTTCGCAAGGGTCTTATCGGTGGCGGCCCTAAAGTGGAACGCACCAAACAAAACCAGCCCAAATCGGGGCTAAAGTGGTCTCTCTAACCACAAAAAACAAAACTCGGTGGCCACAGGCTGAAACCACACCACCCCTTGCAAAATTCTCACACAAACGCTCCTGCCATGGTTCACAAATTCGCCTCGCAAAACGCCCCATATCCCAAGGTAACACGTTTCCTTTCATCGTCCTCACACATGACGACCAATTGCCAACGTGGCGTTTGACGAACTTCATCACATAAAAAGGGTCACATGCTTTATATCAAAGAAGAATCACATGATAGGAGTTGATTAACTTAAGTACATAAATCACATGTTTAGAACCATATGCTATGATCAAGGAAACATCACATAAATGAGAAAGACGAATATGCTACATGAACATGAATCAATTGAACAAGAGAACTACATGAATTAGCCTAGCATAGATTTGATAACCAACAAAACTAAACATAGGAGAGCAAAGTCAGCATAGGGAATTAGCATAAAGAATTAGCTACATAAACAAACAAGAGGATTGATCATAATTTGAATCAAGAAAAACAACTAAGCATAGGGGAATTGAAAAAGCAATAATAAGGCTAATAAGGAAGAATTCAACACAAGATCTAAAGCTAGGGAAAATGGAAAATTGAATCAAGAACGAAGATTGGCAAGGGTGGAGAACACCACTTGCCTGAACCGAGGCGATGCCGCGACGGCTGCTCTCCTCTTTCCTTGCCTTGCTTGCTCCCTTGCTCTCTTGCTTTCTCTTTGGGAATGAAGAAGAAGAAGATGAAATGAGAAACCCAAGTCTCTGTTTCGGACTTATTTCCTCCAGAACAGAGCTGAACTGTTCGATGCAGGATCAAGGAAATGAACGACACAAAAAAACTGGAAAAAGTCGATTTTTCGGGCCGGTCACGCCCTGTGTCACGCCCGTGACACAGGGCGTGTACCATAAGCGGCGCCGAAAGGCGGCAATTCCACGTTTATCCACACGGTACACGGCCGGGTACACGCCCGTGACGGGTCGGTCACGCCCGTGACCTAGGGCGTGTAGCCCGTGTCTCGACACCTTGTCGACAGAAAGTGTCGACACTCGACCCATCTTGACACGCCCTGTGACACGCCCGTGTCACAGGCCGTGTCCCCTCTGTCGACACTCGACAGTCGATACTCAACGCTCGATACTCGACGCTCGATACTCGAAACTCGACGAAGCGGGACACGGCCCGGGACACGCCCGTGTCACGGGGCGTGTACCCCATTCGTCGAGCTCAACTCGACGCAAGAAAAATCGTCGAGTCAAGGAGGTCACGCCCAGGTCACGGCCTGGGTCACCCCCGTGTCAGGGGGCGTCTCGCACAAAAACGACCATTTTTCCCTTTTGTGAAAAATGTTTCTGAGACGTCCTAGACCATTTTTGCCTGAAGCACTTTTTACTTTTTTTTTTGTTTCCTGAACCAGCAACTTATTTTGAGCTACATTACCCGGGCGCGAAAAAGTGCAAGCATTTCTTAAGAGGCCTCACCGAGTCCCTCATATGGACTCCGGTTTACTGGGGAATCGTGCAACTCGGCAAACAAAATAGCCACTCGCAAGCCCGCGGGAAAAACCATGCTCAAACTACAGTCAAAACCAACGTCACGCCCATCATGCGTACGTAATCAAAAATCCGGGGCGTTACATCCTAGGCCGTGTACCCCTATGCAGGCACCAAAAATCCCTTTTTACGCGACCAACTCAAATACAATTTTCGGGGCGTTACATATCGCGTGTCGAGTGTCGAGTGTAGAGAATACGGCCTGCGACGCGGGCGTGTCACAGGGCGTGTCAGTTGCACGATTCAGCCGGGAATGCATGTGCCTGAGGACACGGTTGTGTCCTGGTGAACACGGCTTGGGACACGGGCGTGTCCCAAGGACGTGTCCTGCTCGGGTGAACTGTAGATTGGGCTGTATGGGTGACATGGCCAACAACACGGGTGTGTCGGAAGACATGTTAAGTGACACGGCCAGCGACACGGGTGTGTCTCAAGGCGTGTCAAGTGACACGGCTAGTGACACGGGCGTGTCACATGATCGTGTACTTGCTGTATTGAATCGGTTGACTGTCGCTTACGGGAAACAGCCTATGACACGGGCGTGTCATAGGGGGTGTCGGGCCGTGTTCAGGCTTTTCTGGACAATTATGAGCCGTTCGATTCCGTTATCCTGGATCCAAAGGCTGGGCTGCGCTAGAATAGATTGAGTTAAGGATGCGAATAGAATTTGATTGTCACACGTAATTCCACTGCTTGTATGTTACATATGACGTGGGGCCCCGGCCAGACCCATCATTATATGCCACGTGACGAATGAGGGCGTTATACATGCAACTGAGGAGTTAACATCAGCAGGATCACAACTGTCTAGAAATTCTATTACAAAAGATAAAGGTAAAAGTAAGATTGATGAAATTGATAATTTTTTCGCTCCTACAACATCAGCAGGATCACAACTATCTATTAAAAGTGTTTTGACACCAAAACAAGTTGTACATCGTGCTGATATGGCTGTGGCTAAGTGATTTTATGATAGTTGCATACCAATGAATGCTTTAAACTCACTTTTTGCACAAAAGGCTATTGATGCAATTACTGTCATTGGTCATGGATATAGATTACCTACATATCATATGATGCGCGTAAATCTATTAAAAGATTGTAGGGAGGAATGCAAACTACTATTGGAATCTTACCGTAGTAGTTGGAATGAGACCAGATGCACAAGTATGACCGATGGCTGAACTGATGTGAAGAGTAGAACATTAATAAACTTCTTAATTTATTGCCCTCGCGGTTTATCTTTTTTGAAGTCTGTTGATGCTTCTGATATTAAGAAGGATGCATTATTTTGTTTTGAGACAATCATTAACAAAAACATTATTATCTAATTTTGTGTTTCATTTTTCATGATATGTAAATATATAATATGTTTTTATATTTTGTTATTTTGTTTTATAATTTTACTTATTTAAATGTATTAATATAATAGTATAAATGTATATTACAACATAACAATTTAATTTCGGTTCGACCCCGCTCCGACCGGTCCAACCGGCCGGGTCCTTAAATCTTTGATCTCACCAATTTTGTTCCGGTTTTCCTCCATTCGATCGCCGACCATGGCATCGCCAACTTCCCAATTATGGTCGGCGCGGTGTCGGAGCCTGACCGGTGCTGTGTTCCCAAGAGCGGCAGCCCGGTCGCTGCACGAGGGGCCGGACACAGTAGATGAATTACTGGACAGGAACCTGGTGAAGAAGAAGAAGAACGAGGAGCAGCGTAGTAAAGGCAGCGACGAAGAGGAAGCCGTTCTACTGGAACGAAGGCGGCTGACCAGCATCCGGTGGGAGTCACTGTGTCTATACCGGGACACCATAAGGGCAACGCGCTTCTTCTCCTGGCCCGACGCCCGAGGTGCAGTGTGGCGAGATGTGCTCCGGTCCAACGCTCTTCGGGAGTTCGAGGAGGCGAGGTTCGAGCGCGATCCTGAGATTATCACGCGCCTTCTCATCGGCGGCCGAGATGCTGTCCAGTCCGCTCTGTATAAGCTTGCTGACGCCCAGCGGAAGAAGATTGCAGAGCAAGAAGAGGAGGAGAAGATCCGGGGAGGAAGGTAGGCCTCTTATTCCTCGACTCCTCGCTAGCTATTCGGGGGATCCTGTGCAATTCATGTGTGACGGCAAATCAAAAGGCTCAGTGTTCTGGTGTGATTTAGGGTGTAGGTGTGTGTGCGTGCGTGTGTGTGTGGTATCTTCTCTGCTAGCCTGCTCGCAGTAAATGGCTTGGTACAGATTTGATGCTGTTCACTTTCTGTGGTGAAGTTGGACGAGGAGGATGAGTGGAGAGGATTTTGTAGGGCTTAGTATTGTAAATCACAAACACAATCAGCCGGGTATGCAGTGAATCTCTTTGGCAGAGTTACAGCATCAAGCTCCGTTGTTGAATCGCATGATGTTTTCTCTCTGCTGATTATTACATCGTCTCCTTCCCCATTGCTTATTGAGACATCCTGTCATGTTTTCTCTAGCCATTAACTATGTGCCAGTATATTCTTATGTTGTTAAACACTCGCCCTCTTCTTCCTCCTCCTCTTCTTCTTCTTCCTCTTCTTCTTAATTCGTTGCCCTTATTTGTTTCTGTGCTTGTTGATGTACAATCCTTTAGGGCCCGTTCGTTTGCACCGTTTTCATTTACGGTTTTCGTTTTGCTTCAAAACGAAAAAATCAAGTGTTTTCGTTTTGGGCCAAAACGAAAATTTATGTTCGTTTACAAAATAATTTGCAAGTCCGTTTTCAAGCAAAACAAAAACTTATGTTCGTTTCACTCATAGTTTTCAGTTTAAGCTTCATCGAAAAAAAAATGAAGCTGCTATTACCAGAGCTCCAGTTCAGATGCTCCGGCTGACATGGATGTCTGTTCCGGCCATTGAAGCTCACTGCGGGTAGCAGAGGGAGAGGATGAAGCAGGAATCAGTCCAGTCACAGTCACAGTCACGATGCTATTCCAAAGCTTATAGATCGCCATCCTCATCGATCTAATTCACATTCATCATCTTCCGCAAGTGAGCTATGTTTTGGATCTATCTCGTTCTCCTCGTCCTCTTCTCTTCCTCTTCCTCATCTTCTTCTTCTTCTTCTCCATCTCCTCCCGGTACTATTTTTTTGGTCCTGCCATTCCCAGCAGCCCTACATCAACAACGCCCGACTTAACTGCTATGCGACGAACGGCTTTGGCGCCCTTGAATACTCCTGCAACGGCGTTCAACCCTCTTGCCCCTCCTTCCCCACCTTCCGCGCTGAGCCCCCTACCTTTTCCTGCACTCATCGCTTTCCTCCTGTCCGCCGACACCGCCAACATCTTCCGTCTCAACTTCGTCACCGACGTCGCTCCTCTCCCGCCAACAACCTAATCCTTGTCCCCATCTCCTGCTCCTGCTCCAACCAATTTTACGAAAGAAAGCTCGCCTACCGGGGAAGAACGGAAGAAGAGGAGCAATCTATTTTCAAAACCGCCCAAAACGGACCTATTCAGGTCTGTTTTGGGGACAGGCAAAATTAGAAGAAATGAAAACAGAGAGTTTTCATCTCAAAACGAAAACGGTGCAAAACATAGCCAAACGAACAACTACATTTGGTTCGCGAAAACTGAAAACGAAAACGCTGCGTGAAAACAGAGCAAACGAACAGGGCCTTATGCATTCTGACATATATGGTCTTTTGCCCGCTAGGAAAATTTATGGTGCACTATACTGTCACATTCATTGATAACCACTTTAGAAAGACACGAATCTACACTGAAGACCAAGGATAAATTGCTAAATGTTTAGAAGAAATTCTAGAACTCAATGGAGAAACAAACTTGGAAGAATGCAAAGTGTGTTTGATGGACAATGTGGACGAATACCATACCCATTCAATGCTATTAATGAGAACAATATATCAACACCTCCGGAGGACAACTAGAAGCAATTTTAATATCCCGCACGCTGAGGAGCAATATGAGAAATTGGGCAATTATTATTGAAAACCCTATTATAAAGCCTTTTTACTGTTGGTAAAAGCCTGAGTTCCCTTTGATTGATGCAAGATCTGCAACACCTTGGGAGAAGAACAACAAAAAACAATTTCTTATACAGCGTAGGCTTAGGAGCAAAAAGAGTACTTGGGGTAAATAAAAGCTTAAACTCCCTTTGATTTGATGCAGAATGGCTTTCTCATCAAGACTGCTCGTGGAAGTCATTCTAAGCGCATCTTTGTGGTCGTGATTTTAGTGCTCTTTCTCTTTTCTTCTTCCTATTTTATTGACCCAAGATGCCTCAATTTAATGATGTAGCCAAGGAGATGAACATGATCCTGATGGAGATGGATGATTACTCTCTCATGTTGGTTTGCCCAAGTCCTTTTGGAGTGAAATTTTGAGTATGGATGTTTACACATTAATCCCCACCCTTTGTTCCTTCACATTTGATGTACCCAACTGAGAATGAGCAGGTTGATAATTCTTCTATGATCGCCCTTTTATACAAGTTCTTAAAGATGAGATCACATTTTGGATGAGAAAATCAAACAATGTGCGTTCATCTGATATGAGCTGGATGAGTTTGAATACATAATGTATGGTCTAGTTTTGAAGAAGTTAATCAGCAAGCCAAAATATGGTTCTTTTTTAGGATCAGATTATCCTAGCCATTGAAAAGGCAAAGAAGTTCTCTCAATACAAGTAACTTCCCTACAATTATTGAATTCTCCACCGCCAAGTACTCACATGACGAGTTGCCATGTGCTAACACACACAACATCAATTTTAGGGTGTCGAATTAGGATTTTCAATCACCAAGATAACTAACTACTTTTGAGGATCTATCCACATCTCTGTTTAGCGATATGCTCAGAAGAGGTAGTCAATGTGATATAGTTGTTATCAAGTCGTATTATGTAATGTCTTTTTTGTTTTTTTGGTCTTACCCGCATAAGGGTATTTTGGGATTTTGTATGTTTTCCTTCCTCTATATATATGAGTAAAGGGAGCTCATAATATTTAATGTGTATTATTCTCAACTTGGTATCAGAGAGAGGTTTAGCCTAATCCGCGTCGTTTCCTTCCTTCCGCCGCTCGCCTCTTCCCGTCAACGCTCGCCCGCATCCGCCTCGCATCCCACCTCCGCTGGTTTGACGTCGCCTCCACGGTGAACTATGTAACACCCCAAATTTGAGGAACCAGAACAGTTCGACAAAATTCTGGGATCGTAGAAGGCCGTTCGACGAAAGTCAAACTCTGGCCGTTCGACGAAAGTCGAACTCAGGGCTTTTCGTCGAGCTCAGCGCTGTTCGTCGAGCTGAGGATTTTTCGTCGAGCTCAGGGCTATTTGTCGAGCTCAGGGCTTTTCGTCGAGCTCAGCGTTGTTCGTCCAGCTGAGGGCTTTTTTTCGAGCTCAACGCTGTTCGTTGAGCTGAGGGCTTCTCGTCGAGCCCTGGACCATTCGTCGAGCTCAGGCCGCTCAACAAATTTTAGGCCGCTCGACGAATTCTGAGCCATCCGATTTCACTTCATAACTGATCCTAGGCCCCAGGATCCTCTGCCTAAAGGGCTTATGTAGGGCTGAACAGTTTTCTCCCTCATTTTTCTTCTCATTCTTGGAGTTGACTTAGGGTTTGAGAGTTGGAGAGCGGAGGAGGAGGGAGGAGCTTTCTCCGCCATTAACGGAGCTTCAGAACTCCGATCGTCGTTCCGTTGCCAGATCCGTGAAGAGGACGCAAAGGCGCTCGTTTTCATCTGTGCAAGACAAGGGTTTCATGGCTAGAAAGAGGAGTCGAAGGGTAATGACACTTCTCCTCTTGGTTTTAGGATGCGTGCTTGACATCTACACTTTTCTTATTTTCTTTCACGCATTCTAGGCACCGGGTCTCTCAAGTGAGAGTGATTCAGGTTACCATGGTTCAAAAGGAGCCACCGGGTCGACTGTGTCCGCCCCCGACATGATATTGCATTAGAGATCCGCTCCGTTAGTGGATTAGGCATTGTGGGTGAAGCCGTAGTCGCGACCGTTAGTCCGACTCGGTGATGTTGCATTGCGAGCCTTAAGGATTTTGTAGAAATCCGTTAGCGGCAAGTTGCCATCTGTGATGATGTTTTCCTCCTTTCTCGTGAGAGTACGTGTGGCTGGAACCGGACCGGGTGGAAATTAGAGTACACGCGGGGGCACGGGGATAGTACGATACAAGTGTCGGAATAGGGTGGGAAAGACATGAGATTGTGATGTAACAAGGCGTGGTTTGTTTCTATGGTCGTCTGGCTAGCTCGTGACATTGCAAGGTCATGTGTGGAGAGTATCCCGGCGAGACAAGTTCCCTTCTATGTAACTGACAAGAACGCCAAGCTTATGACAAGCCCGGGCGATATGAGATGGGTCCCGCAGGGTCTCCTTCGGTGGACTTGGTCCCGATTTTGGAGCCGGGCCTGGGTCATCGCGAACGGGTGTGGTCTAACAAGGGTTCTTAGCATCAGTTTGTTTGCTTGAATGACGGAACCCTGATGTGAGAAGTCAGAGTTTGTAGGCAAGCCTGAGTTTTGAGACCCACGAGCAGGTGGGGCCTTGACAAATGTTCCGAGTAGCGGCTTGAATGTCGTTTGGGGAAATTGGAAGTACCCATGTGTTTGCGGCTTGAATGCTGAAGGGGAAAATGAAAGTACCCGTTTGATGATGCGTGCTTATGTGATAGGTTCATACGCTTTAGGGTGCCTTGGGTGAAACCCAGGTTTGCATACGTGCTGCATAGTAGACCCCCTTTTTCTATACGCTCAACGTAGAAATATGTTTGTTGCTTGGGACATCCAAATCTGTTTATAGCTTTATATGTTATAATTTATTGCATATGAAGTGCTGACCTGCAGGGTGATGGAGTACCCCAGGGACCGCTAGGGAGGGTCGGGAGGAGATGTTTTGGTTACACAGTTGAGGTCAGCCTTTGCTGACCCACGTTACCACAAAGTTTTACAGGACAAGAATCGCAAACAGGAGCAAGCTCGCCAGCGAAAAAGGCCTAAGCCTCATGAAGTGAACCTTTATCTGCTTATGTTTTGATCTATGATATGATCCTTGAGTTGTAATCCAACTTGCATGCCGAGGTAGCCTAGGAGTGTTTTTGCACCTTGATAGGATTACTATTCAGCTTGGGACTCTTGTTGTGTAAGACCTTTAAGCCATTTTGATACTCTTGGTTTGGTGGATAACTTATAGTTTTGTTTACTTGTTTCCGCTGTTTTATTCTGAGTTTTGAGTTGGGGAGACTTATATAATCTTTTAATGATTAAGATGTGGCGTCTGTATGTTGTGGGGCCCCGACCGGACCCATATTATACGGTTATTACAAGAGAGGTGTTACAAACCGCGACTCCCTCGCCGACGGTGGTGCGCGCTGAAGGAGACCACCGCCTCTTCCCATGATTCGCGCAGTGTTACCGCTGTTTCTCGTTCTTCTCTCTGCGATCGACGACTGGGTCTGAGCCAGCCGTTCTCTCCACTACTGCCCGACCATCCTCTGCGATTGACGACTGCTACGCTGATTTATCCCTCCCGCTGCTTCCAGATCCGTTGCTTCCAGATCCGTTGCTGTTTGCGATCGACGACTGCTATGCCATCATTCCTGTTGCTGCTTCCAGATCCACTGCCCTCCCAGATCCGCTTCTCTGTCAGTGTCGCTGTTTTCCTCGCCAGCTGTGACTCAAGATCTGCTATCTGCTGCTGATTTCTCATATGCCTGGAGTCTGCATAGAGATGTTCCAGTGCCAGATCTCCTATCGACTCTTACCGTCAACACCCTCCCTGGGATACTACCTCATCGACTCTTACTCTCTCTTCTACCGCTATTATTGCCGCTGATGCTCGACGCTGGAACTTGCATCTTTGTCATCCGTCTCCAGTCTATCTTCAGAAATTGTTTCCTACTTTATCCCCTTTTGTTAAAACTTTAAAATGTGATGTTTGTGAACAATCTAAACATGTTAGACATTCCTCGTCGTATTTAATGTGTATTATTCTCAACTTGGTATCAGAGAGAGGTTTAGCCTAATCCGCGTCGTTTCCTTCCTTCCGCCGCTCGCCTCTTCCCGTCAACGCTCGCCCGCATCCGCCTCGCATCCCACCTCCGCTGGTTTGACGTCACCTCCACGGTGAACTATGTAACACCCCAAATTTGAGGAACCAGAACAGTTCGACAAAATTCTGGGATCGTAGAAGGCCGTTCGACGAAAGTCGAACTCTGACCGTTCGACGAAAGTCGAACTCAGGGCTTTTCGTCGAGCTCAGCGCTGTTCGTCGAGCTGAGGACTTTTCGTCGAGCTCAGGGCTATTTGTCGAGCTCAGGGCTTTTCGTCGAGCTCAACGTTGTTCGTCCAGCTGAGGGCTTTTTTTCGAGCTCAACGCTGTTCGTTGAGCTGAGGGCTTCTCGTCGAGCCCTGGACCATTCGTCGAGCTCAGGCCGCTCGACAAATTTTAGGCCGCTCGACGAATTCTGAGCCATCCGATTTCACTTCATAACTGATCCTAGGCCCCAGGATCCTCTGCCTAAAGGGCTTATGTAGGGCTGAACAATTTTCTCCCTCATTTTTCTTCTCATTCTTGGAGTTGACTTAGGGTTTGAGAGTTGGAGAGCGGAGGAGGAGGGAGGAGCTTTCTCCGCCATTAACGGAGCTTCAGAACTCCGATCGTCGTTCCGTTGCCAGATCCGTGAAGAGGACGCAAAGGCGCTCGTTTTCATCTGTGCAAGACAAGGGTTTCATGGCTAGAAAGATGAGTCGAAGGGTAATGACACTTCTCCTCTTGGTTTTAAGATGCGTGCTTGACATCTACACTTTTCTTATTTTCTTTCAAGCATTCTAGGCACCGGATCTCTCAAGTGAGAGTGATTCAGGTTACCATGGTTCAAAAGGAGCCACCGGGTCGACTGTGTCCGCCCCCGACATGATATTGCATTAGAGATCCGCTCCGTTAGTGGATTAGGCATTGTGGGTGAAGCCGTAGTCGCGACCGTTAGTCCGACTCGGTGATGTTGCATTGCGAGCCTTAAGGATTTTGTAGAAATCCGTTAGCGGCAAGTTGCCATCTGTGATGATGTTTTCCTCCTTTCTCGTGAGAGTACGTGTGGCTGGAACCGGACCGGGTGAAAATTAGAGTACATGCGGGGGCACGGGGATAGTACGATACAAGTGTCGGAATAGGGTGGGAAAGACATGAGATTGTGATGTAACAAGGCGTGGTTTGTTTCTATGGTCGTCTGGCTAGCCCGTGACATTGCAAGGTCATGTGTGGAGAGTATCCCGACGAGACAAGTTCCCTTCTATGTAACTGACAAGAACGCCAAGCTTATGACAAGCCCGGACGATATGAGATGGGTCCCGCAGGGTCTCCTTCGGTGGACTTGGTCCCGATTTTGGAGCCGGGCCTGGGTCGTCGCGAACGGGTGTGGTCTAACAAGGGTTCTTAGCATCAGTTTGTTTGCTTGAATGACGGAACCCTGACGTGAGAAGTCAGAGTTTGCAGGCAAGCCCGAGTTTTGAGACCCACGAGCAGGTGGGGCCTTGACAAATGTTCCGAGTAGCGGCTTGAATGTCGTTTGGGGAAATTGGAAGTACCCATGTGTTTGCGGCTTGAATGCTGAAGGGGAAAATGAAAGTACCCGTTTGATGATGCGTGCTGATGTGATAGGTTCATACGCTTTATGGTGCCTTGGGTGAAACCCAGGTTTGCATACGTGCTGCATAGTAGGCCCCCTTTTTCTATACGCTCAACGTAGAAATATGTTTGTTGCTTGGGACATCCAAATCCGTTTATAGCTTTATATGTTATAATTTATTGCATATGAAGTGCTGACCTGCAGGGTGATGGAGTACAACAGGGACCGCTAGGGAGGGCCGGGAGGAGATGTTTTGGTTACACAGTTGAGGTCAGCCTTTGCTGACCCACGTTACCACAAAGTTTTACAGGGCAAGGATCGCAAACAGGAGCAAGCTCGTCAGGCACAAAGGCCTAAGCCTCATGAAGTGAACCTTTATCTGCTTATGTTTTGATCTATGATATGATCCTTGAGTTGTAATCCAACTTGCATGCCGAGGTAGCCTAGGAGTGTTTTTGCACCTTGATAGGATTACTATTCAGCTTGGGACTCTTGTTGTGTAAGACCTTTAAGCCATTTTGATACTCTTGGTTTGGTGGATAACTTATAGTTTTGTTTATTTGTTTCCGCTGTTTTATTCTGAGTTTTGAGTTGGGGAGACTTATATCATCTTTTAATGATTAAGATGTGGCGTCTGTATGTTGTGGGGCCCCGACCGGACCCATATTATACGGTTATTACAAGGGAGGTGTTACAAACCGCGGCTCCCTCGCCGACGGTGGTGCGCGCTGAAGGAGACCGCCGCCTCTTCCCATGATTCGCGCCGTGTTACCGCTGTTTCTCGTTCTTCTCTCTGCGATCGACGACTGGGTCTGAGCCAACCGTTCTCTCCGCTGCTGCCCGACCATCCTCTGCGATTGACGACTACTACGCTGATTTATCCCTCCCGCAGCTTCCAGATCCGTTGCTTCCAGATCCGTTGCTGTTTGCGATCGACGACTGCTATGCCATCATTCCTGTTGCTGCTTCCAGATCCACTGCCCTCCCAGATCCGCTTCTTTGTCAGTGTCGCTGTTTTCCTCGCCAGCTGTGACTCAAGATCTGCTATCTGCTGCTGATTTCTCATATGCCTGGAGTCTGCATAGAGATGTTCCAGTGCCAGATCTCCTATCTGCCCAGTGTCTGCATTGCTAAGGTTGATATTATTTGATCCTTCCTTTTTTTCTCATGGATGATTCTTCGACGGCTGTTGATTCTGCATCACCGAGTGTTGGGGCACACCGGATGGGTGACCCTCAGCGGTCTTCGGGTCACGCTGGCTCCCTTAAGATCACCACGATGCCCTTAGATGGGTCGAATTACCTTTAGTGGTCTCGGGCAGCACAACATGTAATCAACAGTCATCAGCTATTTAGATATATTGATGGGACCATTATGGCGCCTCCTTCGGGTGATCCTTCTTTGAAGAGATGGGATTCCAAAATTTCTCTGGTAGTATCCCGGCTCTTACATTCCATGACCCCGAAGTTGTACCGAAGTTTCATGTTGATGGATTCTGCTTATGAGATCTAGACTAGGGCACGCGAGACGTATTCCCAGATCGGTAACTCCACTCAGATTATGAGCTGACGCGTCGGATGCTGGAGTTACGTCAGAGAACCATGACAGTGTCGTCTTACTTCTCTAAGTTCGAGCGTATCTCTCAGGAGTTGGATTATTTTGAGCAATTTACTCCCGTGTGTACTGTCGATGAAGTGTTGTTACAGAAAAATGACGAACGATTTCGTCTTCATGTGTTTCTGATGGGCTTGAACATGGAAATGGATTTGGTTCAAACAAATATTCTACACCGATCTCCTCTTCCATCTCTTCAGGAGGCCTTTAGCATGGTCCTTGGTGATGAAGACCGTCAGAGATCCCTTAGCACGACTGCTCCTCACTCTGATCGCTCTGCCCTTACTAGTGTTGGCCGAGGTGGATACCACACCACCAACACGATTCCTACTTGTGATTACTGTGGTCGTCGGGGCCACAGTAGGGACGTGTGTTTCAAGCTTCATCCTCACCTTGCTTCACCTGGATCCAGCCGTGGTCGTGGACGTGGTCGCGACCCCAGACGAGGACATGGTCGTGGCCCTTATGATGCTGCTTACTCCACTAAGGTTCACGATGACATACATGGTCCTCCCTCAGGACATTTTACTACCTCGGAATTGGATGCTCTCCTCCGCCTCCTGCACTCGCAGTCTCCCACTCCTTAGAGCAGTACCTTTACTTCCTTTGCTACAACTGCTATACCCAGTGCCAATGCTGCTTCTACTCCCTCGTCTGAATGGATCATTGACTCGGGATCTACCGATCACATGACCGGCTCCTCTTCAGGTTTCACTTCCTACTCTCCCTTGTCTGGTAAGGATTAGGTTGTCTCTGCAAATGGTACCTTGTCTCCCATTGCAGGCAAGAGGAATATTTCATGTTCCTCGTCTCTTTCCCTTTCTTCTGTTTTGCATGTCCCTTCATTTCCTCGCAGTCTTCTTTCTATTAGCAATCTCACTCGATCATTTATTTGTTCGGTAACCTTTTTTCCTGATTCTTGTATTTTTCAGGAAATGGTACGAAGCAGATCATTGGCAGTTGTAGGAATCATGGTAGCCTGTACTATCTGGATACTACCTCATCGACTCTTACTCTCTCTTCTACCGCTATTATTGCCGCTGATGCTCGACGCTGGAACTTGCATCTTGGTCATCCGTCTCCAGTCTATCTTCAGAAATTGTTTCCTACTTTATCCCCTTTTGTTAAAACTTTAAAATGTGATGTTTGTGAACAATCTAAACATGTTAGACATTCCTCGTCGTATTTATCTTCCCCTAGCACTACTCCTTCTGCTCTCATACATTCTGATGTTTGAGGTCCTTCCCGGTTGTATCTGTAACTGGTTATCGTTTGTTTGTTACTTTTATTGATTGTTTTTCTCGTACTGCTTGAGTTTATCTCTTAAAGAAAAAAGTGAGGTGTTTTCTGTTTTTCAAATCTTTCATAAAATGGTGCAAACTCAGTTCAATGGTAATATGTAACGCCCCGAAACTCAAAGGAGCCACGGAGGACATTTTGGGCCAGTTTTGGGTTTTAGCTGCAGGCACACGGCCTGGGACACGGGCGTGTCCCAGGGCGTGTCAAGCTTGTGTCGACACTGAGCCGGGAAGTCGACACTTTGGTCTCGACATTGTGTCGAGACTGGGCACACGGCCTGCGACACGGGCGTGTCGACCCGTGTCGACACTTAGCCCGCGAAGTCGACACTCTGCGTTCGATGAAGTGTCGAGACATGGCACACGACCTACGACACAGACGTGTCACAGGGCGTGTCAACCCGTGTCGACACTCATCCCGGGAAGTCGACACTTTGGTCTCGACATTGTGTCGAGACAAGGCACACGGCCTAGGACACGGGCGTGTCCAAGGCCGTGTCATCAGGTCGACGATCTTCGCTCGACGAAGTGTCGAGTGTCGAGACCGTGTACACGGCCTGGGGCCCAGGCGTGTTGAGGTGACACGGGCAAGGACACGGGCGTGTCCTAGAACCCGTGCAGTGCTCGGGTTGTTTTCGAGGAAAAATGATGGGGGTACACGGCCGGCCACACGACCGTGTCAGGTGGAACACGGGCGTGTCAGGTCGAACACGAGCGTGTTCGATACCCGTGTGTTGTTCCAGGCGATTCGATTTTGACGGCGAATGAGGCACACGACCCTGGACACGGGCGTGTGCCAGGCCGTGTTCGGTCCAGATTGAGCATTTCAGTACCGAATCAAAGCCGTTCATTTCTTTAATTGTTGATCCAACGGCTGGAGGTTGTTCCTGAAGGGATATACCCGGGATTGGACTTAGAAACCCTCACTTTTCATAAGTTATTATCTTTCTAAAAGCTTAGAGAGAGAGGAGAGCCAAGGAAGGAAGAAGGAGTTATATCCGGCCATTGGAGGAGTTTCGAAGCTCCAAATCGCGAGCCGACTCCGGATCCACGGAGGCAAAGCTAGTGCGGTGCTTTTCATCCACTTACTTTTCCATGACGCCAAAGAGGAACGCTAGGGTAACGATTCTCTTCTTGAGCATGAGTAGCTCTCATTCTTTGCATAGGAAGCCTGCTCTCGCGAGTTTGCGGAGAGTTGGAGGCGTTCCTTCGGGTAAATATGTGAAGTCCCTGTTATTTAGAGTCCGTAAGCGAGAACGGACATAGGCATGATGTGTGAAGCCTACCCGGACATGTTGGTCTGGATCGGTGATGTTGTATTGCATAAATGCCGGAGAAGACTCCGTGCTATTGATTGTTTTTCGGGTTTTCTACGCGGTAGATTGCAGTAGGGAGCATTGGGGACTAACCCAAAGGTGCACCCGGAAAACTGGGCGGATACGAGATCTTGCCAACTTGGTGGCCTGAGAGCCAACTTGAACATAACCGGGTTATGTGAACTGTGATGGAAATGGGACTCGGTGGAAGTTTGACCCGCGCAAATGGCTTAAATTGTCGTTGCGATGTGAGCACGGATTAGATGGAACCGTACCCGTTCTATGTCGTTCGGTTAAAGAGACCTAAAGGCACGTGACACTTGCCGTTGGCATAGATTAGGGTCTTCGGCGGTCTATGGCTTAAATTGTCGTGACCCAGGCCAAGAAGACAAATTGCTCATAGATTTGGCCGTCAAAGTGGCGGTGGTGAGTCCGAAATGTCTATGGCTTTAATTGACGTAACATCGACCGATTCACCGAGAATGTGCCCTGAGAGCACGGGGCGTGTGGCCGTGCGAGCCAACGTCTGTGATGAAATGACTATATATATATATATATTGCTCGCTTATGCTAACGAAATGCAGGGAAGGAGCATCGCCGCCCCGAGTTGGGGGCGGGATCGTTATAATTTGGTCAGCATTGCCGACCGTTGCCTTGTTTTGCCACCGTGTGGTGGTTTGTTGCTTGCAGGTGCTGTTGGACCAAGCGGTCAATAGCGGGCTAAAGCCCTTTTTGCGAAGCCGGCCCTCGAAGGCCCAATTGGAAGTGTTTACTGTTTTATTCATGTATGACTGGCCTGCGTGCCGTGGTTTGTAAATCATGTAATATCAAGTGAAACATTTTGTAAGGCCTTAAGGCTTGCATTGGTATTTGTTTAACATTCCTATTTTGGTTAGTGGACATTCATGCTTTAGTGCTGAGTTCTTTATTGCAACTTTTATAAACTGCTTCCGCTAGAATGCTCTGCGTAGGACGTTATGATTGGTTGGATGGTTTCTATGCGTAACCACCCGGTCTGTCTGTGGCATACGGTGTCGGGCCCCGGCCGGACCTACTGCTATATGCTATGGACGGATAAGGGGTGTTACATAATATCCGTGTTCTCCGTAGTGATAATGGGGGGGGGGATACGATGATCGTGGAGCATTTGGCTCCTACCTCGCTAATCATGACATCATTCATCAAACCACTTGCGTTTACACTTCCACCCAAAATGGTGTTACTGAACGGAAAAACCGGCATCTCCTTGATGTGCCTTCTCACTACCATGCATCTCCCTAAATCATATTTGGGTGACGCCATCCTAACCGTTATTCATCTTATCAATCGTCTTCCTTCACGGGCTCTTAACTATACTACTCCTCTCGCCCGTTTTTCCTCTACTTCTGAAGTTTATACCTCTCATCTTCCACCACGTATTTTTGGGTGCGTATGTTTTGTAAACGTCCATCTGCTTCATCGGGACAAGCTTGAGCCTCGGGCTCTCCGGTGTGTTTTCTTGGCTACTATACCAATACAAAAGGGTATCGGTGTTACCACCCCCCTTCCAGACGTTTTGTTTGTACCTTGGACGTGACCTTTCGGGAGGAGGAATATTACTACTTGGATTCGACTCACTCCACTCATCAAGGGGAGAATGATGTCATCGAGTCAGTGACTCTCCCTCTGACCACGTCTACACCTATCATCCCTTCCACCATAGCTTCTGCACATACAACATCCCCTTCTACACCTTCACCTAGCTCACCTACACCTACCTCACCCACATCTACGTCACCTTCTCCCATATATCACCATACGACCCTCATCTCGCTGTTTCCTCATATATATCATCGTCGCGAAACAGGTAAACAGTCCTCCGTTGTTCCGCATCTGCCAGTGCCGTCTTCGGACTCTAATTATGATGTTAATCTGCATGTTCCTTGTTGATGCGCGGAAACGGCACCGGGGCAGCTAACACGGAGGGGGTGTGTTCGGTCTCACAGGCTAGGAGAGGAAGAGGATGAGGTCGCGGGGATAGAGGAGAAGAGGGAAGCTTCAGAGTGCTCGAGAGTGGAGCAAGCAGCTTGTTATAGGAGTTGCGTGGATAGAGGAGATGCTTGATCAACAGAGAAGGTTGATCAAGAGAGGAGGAGGTTGATCAGGAGAGGAGGAGGTTGATCAGGAGAGGAGGAGGTTGATCAGGAGAGGAGGAGGTTGATCAGGAGAGGAGGAGGTTGATCAGGAGCTGTCGAGCAGACAGTTAATATGACGGTTGAGCTTGCAGGTTGCTTGCCGAGAGAGCTTAACTGAGCTAGGAAGAAGGGAAAGAGAGAAGGGGCTGCTAGCAGCGGCAACAGCAGACTTCGCCCGCCACAGCTTGAATGCCACTCTTGCGACGAGCTTTCCTTTTACTAGTAGCGAGCGTTACAACTTGCTAATACACCTTTACAACAAAGCAATAAAGGGGTACAAAGTGAAGCTGACGGCTAAGGAGGAGAATGCCAGAGGAGGCCGTGCGGACTAAAGAGCGGAGCTGGAAGGCCGCGCGGTTTAGCAAAGGAAGTAGACCGCGCGGACTGGGGATCCAGGTCGGCAGGCCGCGCGACTAAGTCGCAGAGATAGGTGCGGACTGAAAATCGGAGTCCGCAGGAGCTGGGCAGGCTGGCTGACTTCGGGCGCGAGAGCGATCCTCCGAGCGTAAAGTCCTCAATGAGAGGCATGTGGGGCTATTTATAGGCCCGAGGAGGTAACGGCTTGCGATGACGTTACCCCCGGTGAGACGGTAACTTGAGCGAGATGTAGACGGAGTCCGCCGAGTCCGCAACAGGCTGCGCGGACTGGGGATTGCTTCTGGAGCTGGAGCTGTTGATGGCGAGCTGGGAGACTAGGTGGCGGACTGCGATACGGGTTCGCGGAGTCCGTCACTGCTGAGCTGGGACTGCCCGCCCACTGCTGGGGTGGCGGACGCTGGAAGCTATGTGGCGGACTGCGAGGAGAATACGCGGAGTCCGCCACTGCTGAACTGAGAGCTGCAAGGGGATGCGAGCTGGAGAGTGCCCGCGGAGTTCGGCGAGTACGCACGAGGGTATGCGGACTGGAACTGCTTTCTGGAGGATTTGCTGAGTGGCGGACTGGAAGGAGTCCGCCACCACTGACTGAGTCCGCACGAAGGCTGTAGACTGAAGAGGAGTTGACCCCGCTGTTGCTGAGAAACTGGTGCTGGCTAAGGAATGGGCGGATTGCATAGAGAGTCCGCCAAGTCCGCGGCTGCTGCAAGGCTGAGTCCGCATATGCTGGAGATGGAGAGCCTGACTGTTGAGGCTGTTGGGGTTCAACGATGAAGGCGGACTGGAAGTTTAGATTGCACTTCGAGTCCGCCCAGCTCGCGAGGGATTTGGAGTTTGCTGCTGGTCTTGTCGGGTAGCCGGAATTGGAGTCCGCGCCTTTCAGGAGGACTGGAGGAGTCGGCTGCCTATGCGGCTGGTGGCAAGGACTGAGCGACCTGTTGCCGGCATGGGCGGATAGGAAGTTGAGTCCGGCAGAGAGAGACCTGCAGACACAACCTCGCGGTTAAGCTGAAAAAGGGGGGCGTCCTGCAGAGGCGGACTGTGGAAGCAGTCCGCGGGCCCTGTCGACCAAGGGAAGGCGCGCGACCTGGGGGTCAGACCGCTGAGACCGCGCAGGCCGCGCGGCCTGAGCGGACAGAGAAATCTGTCCGCCCAACTTAGGACATCACGGCCTCCAGGAGGAACCCGAGGCAGGCCGCGACGAGCGAGCTGGCTCCATTGGGAAGGATCGCCGATTTCAGGGTTAACATAATCCCCGCATTTTTTTAAGTTCCGAATAGAACTTCGAAAAAGTTGGAGACCCACGAAAATCGTGATCCACCCCAAAAGAAAGAGAAGGGGCAAGGTGAGATAGAACCTGAAGTCTCTCCTTAGGAGTTTGGTGCTACCTGTCTATTTTCCTGCAAGAGGAAAGTTAGGGTAGGCATGTATGGGTGGTACATCAAGTGTGTACCTGAGTTCGCCTTTGCAAAACGAAGAAGGTGTCTTCCACTAAGTTCTGCAAAATGAAAGTGAGAGGAAAACATAGAAACATAATTACTTGCAAGTACCTGATGGAGGCTTGCAAGCACCTGTGATCCTCTGCAAGAAGAGAGTTAGGAACAAGTATTGCATACAAAAAATAAGCTGCAAGTACCTGAATATGTCTTGCAAGTGTCTGCTAACCACTGCTAAGAAAAGATCGAGCAGCAGACATAGAATATTGAATTAAACTGCAAGTACCTGGATGAGGCTTGCAGGTGTCTGTTGATCTCTACAATGAGAAGAGTTAGAAGCAGACAATATATATGAAAGGAGCTTGCAAGTACCTGTGGAGAAGGCTTGCAAGGGTTTGCTAATCTCTGCAAGGGAAGAGTTAGAAGCAGACATTTATAAAAATAAGCTTGCAAGTACCTGAGAGAAGGCTTGCAAGTGTTTGCTGCTCTCTGCAAGAAGAAGAGTTAGAAGCAAACATATATGAAAAAAGCTTGCAAGTACCTGAGAGAAGCCTTGCAAGTGTTAACTGTTGACGAGATGAGGCCGATATGACCAAATAGCAGAGGAAAATGCCTGATGAACTCTTTATCATGAAACCCAGATCAATAAATCAAGCGTTAACTATTGATATGACTGCATGGACATGATCAGATTAGCAGAGAAAGAACTTGATGAATTCTGCCAATCTTAACTAGATTGCAATAGCATGGCTCGATGATCGAGGAGAATAAGACTCATTGATCAATGTTTGATGTCATTAGATTTTGATAAGAATAATGAATAGCTCTGTGAATCCTCATTTGATAGCGCTTAAGCAGGTAGTGAATAGAAGATGAGAGTAATAAAACTTGCAAGTCATCATCCGATGGAGCTTGAGAAAGTGGTGCATAGAAGATAAGCATAAGCAAAATGAATGCCGGAAATCCTCTTGGAAGGTCGGATCAACCTGTTCACCTGTGAAAGAAGGCAACTGACAAAAAGAGGTCTATACACGGAATGACTAAAGAAGGTTGAATGCTGCCACAGGTGTTCCCCGTGGGCCTTATGCATCACTTGCCTGAGAAAATCATCCCGAGTATAGTCCTACTCAAAGCGGGCTGGCCGCGCATCCTCTAGGAGGGCACAAAAGAGAAAAGCAAGGGGAAAATCCTGAGAAGGATCGCTGGATGCACTGCTCTCTTGCCTCGGGTACAATCATCACTGATCAATGAGACTAGTTGCGCCAAGTGGCCTATTGCTTGTCTGTGGATTGAGCAGTGGAATTGTGGGAACCCGCGAAGGCACGGATCGAGAGTACCAGAGAGTGTTCGGCCATCACAGTCATGTGATGATCGAAGAGACAAGGCTACGCTTGATCGCCATTGCTTATCAAGCAAAGATCATCATAACTGTAATGTATCCTCTGCGAAGCACAACAGAGCTAACACATGGGGCTCCCCTAGCACACACTCTGTGTCAGATGACGGCTAGGATCCTAAGTCTGAAGCCCAACATCGTAGATTGAACAGCTCCCACTACACATATGAGTATACTCCCGCCATATGTGGTCGAAGCGGTGGTGCCAGAGAACAATCTACGGAGGGAGCATTCCAGACTCGGCGATATCTCATTGGCGTAGTGATCTCTTTGGCAAAGAGAAAAAAAGAGAAGGAAGCATCACAAGAGGGGAACTGTGTCAGTATAAGATCCCAGATAAAAGCTTTGTTAAAAAGCAAGTAATGAACACTGAGAAGTGTTTTGAAATGAAAATGTTTGAAAGAAGAAGTGCAAGGGTTGAGATAACCGATCAGAGTTGTGAGGAACTTTGGAGGACTGTGAAGTCCTTTACTTGCTTAGAATAGCCTTCCAAGCACACCCTCGTCGTCAGCATCGAAGCATTCGACAGCTTGGTTAACAACGAGGAGAGGAGGCTCTTCGACTTGGTTCACTCCTCTTGAGGAGCAAGGAACGTCTGCAACTTCTTTGCCCTTAGTGGTTGCTGGATCAGGGCGATCTTCTTTGGAAAGTAAGTCACGCATCTGGCCCTGCCGGAGCATCCTTTGCACAAGCTGGCGGAGTGCTCGGCAGTTTTCAGTCAGGTGACCTGACTCTTTGTGGAACTCGCAATAAGGCTCCGAGTCTCTGGACCTTTGATCGGCTGGCCGATAGGGCTTCTTGTAGCTTGCCCTATCTTTCATGATCTAGACTACTTCTTGCATGGCCTCGTCGAGATTAGACTCATGCAAGTCATTGTCTTGCTGCTGATGAACTGCTGCTGCTTGAGAAGGAGCTAGAGGCGGCAATGGGCCTTGAGCACGTTCATGGCTCGGTAAGGAGTATCGATGACGTTGAAACCTTCTCTCCTTTCTTGATTGAGATGGAAAATGATGGTGAGGAGACCTCGAGGGATGCTTGCGAAAATGATCTTTCTCTGATAAGAGCTTAGAGACGAAGCCTGGATTGCTCTTTTCTCCTCGAATGTACGAGTTGGCCAAGACAATCAACTCTTGGTACGTTCTTGGAGCACGGACATTGGCTTCAAATTTGAGTGGCCCCTCACGGAGACCGTGGATAAGAGCTACTCTGTACATTTCTTGATCAGCAATTTCGATGTCCAAAATCTCTCTTTGGAATCGATCAACAAACTGAGACCAAGTTTCATCACTGCGCTGCTTGATCTCAAAGAGGGCTTCGGGACCGCCCTTTCTCTTGATGGAGGTAGAGAATCTGAAAAGAAACTCCCTTCGTAGATCAACGAAGGAAGTGATGGAGTGAGGACGGAGGCCATAGAACCAGTCGCTCACTTGCCCATCAAAGGTTGTCACAAGGAGCTTGCACTTAGTTGCATCTGATAGGGTTTTGAGAGCAACGGCTATCTCAAAAGCTTGAAGATGCTTCACTGGATCAATTTCTTCAGTGTAGATGGGTAACCGAGGCTCTCTGAAGTTAGCTGGAGTAGGCTCATGACGAACATTCTCTGTGAATGGTGAAGGTTCTTCTTGATCTCCTACTGCATAAGGAAAGAAGGGGGCATAAGCTGCAGCTGCAAAAGAAGCAGGAGGATAAAAAGGAAAAGTTGCTGCAGGAGGAGCAAAGGCAGGAGCTGGAGGGTAGGGATGACTTCCCTGAAAATTGAGAAATCTAGTAGGACTTCCCCGGGCTGCTTCCCAGAAGAAGTTTTGGCGGGCAGCAAATTCTTCATCTTGAGGTCGCAGAGGAGCTGTAGGACCTTGCGGGAAGGTTGCTGTATAAGGAGGAGGATAGAATAGCGGGCAAGCTTGAGGATAAGCTTTCTGATGTTCCAATGTTGGCGCAGGGTTGATTGGAGCAGCTGAAGCAACTAGAGCTATTGCTGGATGAGCGTCTAATCGCTGCGTGATCACAGCAAGAATTTTGTTGATTGCTTGGAACTGTCGAGCATTCTCACGGCGCGACTGCTCAAAGGCTTCCGAGAGAGGATCTTCACTGGGACTCAGAGTAAGGTTCTCGGCTGAGTGATGATCTGACATGGTTAACTGTCGCTGTTCACCGTCTGACCGGATCTGAAGGCCGCGTGTTAACTGTTGATGCGCGGAAACGACACCGGGGCAGCTAACACGGAGGGGGTGTGTTCGGTCTCATAGGCTAGGAGAGGAAGAGGATGAGGTCGCGGGGATAGATGAGAAGAAGAAAGCTTCAGAGTGCTCGAGAGTGGAGCAAGCAGCTTGTTATAGGAGTTGCGGGGATAGAGGAGAGGCTTGATCAACAGAGAAGGTTGATCAAGAGAGGAGGAGCTTGATCAGGAGAGGAGGAGGTTGATCAGGAGAGGAGGAGGTTGATCAGGAGAGGAGGAGGTTGATCAGGAGCTGTCGAGCAGACGGTTAATATGACGGTTGAGCTTGCAGGTTGCTTGCCGAGAGAGCTGAACTGAGCTAGGAAGAAGGGAAAGAGAGAAGGGGCCGCTAGCAGCGACAACAACAGACTTCGCCCGCCGCGGCTTGAATGCCACTCTTGCGACGTGCTTTCCTTTTACTAGTAGTGAGCGTTACAACTTGATAATACACCTTTACAACAAAGCAATAAAGGGGTACAAAGGGAAGCTGACGGCTAAGGAGGAGAATGCCAGAGGAGGCCGCGCGGACTGAAGTGCGGAGCTGGAAGGCCGCGCGGTTTAGCAAAGGAAGCAGACCGCGCTGACTGGGGATCCAGGTCGGCAGGCCGCGCGACTAAGTCGCAGAGACAGGTGCGGACTGGAAATCGGAGTCCGCAGGAGCTGGGCATGCTGACTGACTTCGGGCGCGAGAGCGATCCTCCGAGCGTAGAGTCCTCAATGAGAGGCATGGGGGATATTTATAGGCCCGAGGAGGTAACGGCTTGCGGTGACGTTACCCCCGGTGAGACAGTAACTTGAGCGAGATGTAGACGGAGTCCGCCGAGTCCGCAACAGGCCGCGCGGACTGGGGCTTGCTTCTGGAGCTGGAGCTGCTGATGGCGAGCTGGGAGACTAAGTGGAGGACTGCGATACGGGTTCGTGGAGTCCGTCACTGCTTAGCTGGGACTGCCCGCCCACTGCTGGGGTGGCGGACGCTGGAAGCTATGTGGCGGACTGCGAGGAGAATCCACGGAGTCCGCCACTGCTGAACTGAGAGCTGCAAGGGGATGCGAGCTGGAGAGTGCCCACGGAGTTCGGCGAGTCCGCACGAGGGTATGCAGACTGGAACTTCTTTCTGGAGGATTTGCTGAGTGGTGGACTGGAAGGAGTTCGCCACCACTGACTGAGTCCGCACGAAGGCTGCAGACTGAGGAGGAGTTGACCCCGCTACTACTGAGAAACTGGTGCTGGCTAAGTAATGGGCGGATTGCATAGAGAGTCCGCCAAGTCCGTGGCTGCTACATTGCTGAGTCCGTATATGCTGGAGATGGAGAGCCTGGCTGTTGAGGCTGTTGGGGTTCAGCGATGAAGGCGGACTGGAAGTTTAGATTGCACTTCGAGTCTGCACATCTCGCGAGGGATTTGGAGTTTGCTGCTGGTCTTGTCGGGTAGCCGGAATTGGAGTCTGCGCCTTTCAGGCGGACTGGAGGAGTCGGCTGCCTATGCGGCTGGTGGCAAGGACTGAGCGACCTGTTGCCGGCATGGGCGGATAGGAAGTTGAGTCAGGCATAGAGAGACTTGCGGACACAACCTCACAGTTAAGCGGAAAAAGGGGGGCGGCCTGCAGAGGCGGACTGTGGAAGCAGTCCGCGAGCCCTGCCGACCAAGGGAAGGCGCACGGCCTTGGGGGTCAGACCGCTGAGACCGCGCGGCCTGAGCGGACAGAGAAATCTGTCCGCCCAACCTAGGACATCACAGCCTCCAGGAGGAACCCGAGGCAGGCTACGACGAGCGAGCTGGCTCCCTTGGGAAGGATCGCCGATTTCGGGGTTAACATTCCCATTGCGGGGCTAAGAGGTAAGGCTGTGTGTACTGCACACCCTATCTCTATTCATGTCGCTTATAATCATCTCTCTCAGCTTCATCAAGGTTTTATATCTTCCCTGTCCGTCATTACTATCCCAAAGACGTGGCAGCAGGCGGTTCGCATTCCGGCATGAACTCAAGCAATGCAGGAGGAAATGTCCGTCTTGGATAAGAATCGCACATGTGATGTCTCTTTCTTCTACCTGACAAGAAAGCCATCGGTTCTATATGGGTCTTCTCTGTTAAGCAAAATCAGGATGGTAAAGTTGAGCGATATAAAACCGTATGGTGCCTCGCGGTTATGCCCAGACTCAGGGGGTCGACTATCAGGAGACCTTTGCCCATGTAGCAAAGATGGACTCTGTGCGTTTAATCCTGTCTTGTGTGACATGTTTGGGCTGGGACCTACATCAGCTGGATGTCAAAAATGCGTTCTTGCACGGTGATCTCGATGAAAAAGTGTATATGACCTTTCCCCTAGTTTTTGTGAAAAAGGGGCAAGAAGGTCTGGTCTGCTGTCTAAGGAAGTCTTTGTACGGGCTCAAGTAGTCTCCCAGAGCTTGGTTTGGAAAATTCCACAAAGCCATGATCAAGTTTGGCTACCAACAGGGTCATTCAGATCATACTTTGTTTGTCAGGAAGAATGAGGGAAAATTAGTTGTCCTTATTGTTTACGTTGACGACATTGTGATCACCGGGGATGACTTAGAGGAGATCTCAAAGCTGAAGGCTCTTCTGTCAGCTGAGTTTGAACTTAAAGATTTAGGAAGTCTTCGCTACTTCCTAGGAATTGAAGTCAACCATTCTGATCGAGGTATCTTCATCTCGCAGCGCAATTATGTTTTAGATTTGTTAACAGAGACTGGGATGCTGGGTTGTGTTCCTGCGAACACCCATATGGAGGAGAATTATAGGATTGATGAAGATAGCGATGGGGATCGCACGAATGCTTCAAGCTATTAGAGATTGGTTGGAAAGTTGTTATACCTCTCACACACTAGTCCCAACATCACATATGTTGTTGGGATCTTGAGTAGGTATATGCATGCCCCAAGGATCAGACATCAGGATACTGCTTACCGCGTCCTACAGTACTTAAAGAAGGCTTCGGGTCGGGGGCTGATGTTCTCAAAGAACAACCATTTAAAGATTGATGTATTTACTGACGTGGATTGGGCCGGAAGCCGTGATGATAAGAAATCTACAACGGGGTATTGTACCTTTGTTGGTGGAAATTTGGTCACGTGGCGTAGCAAGAAGCAGAATGCGGTGGCCAGATCTAGTGCCGAAGCCGAGTATCGGTCTATGTCTCAAGGCCTCTGTGAAGGTCTATGGTTGCGCACTTTATTGCAAGACCTGAACCTCGAGTAGGATGCTCCCATTTCCCTGTTCTGTGACTGTTGGGTCCATTGCCCTTAATGTCCTAGATTTGAGTGAAGTCAATCTTGTTAATGGTATACATAAAAGTGTATTTGATGTGTGCCTGAGTTCATGCATGTAGGGATGTTCTAGCAACATTGATGGACAGATAGCCTAAGTGGCTAAGTCAGGTAAACTCTTACCTAAGATGTGAATAGACAGAAATCTGTCTATGCCCACAGGCGTTGAGTGAATGTTATTCACTCAACACCAGATGACTTATAACGCTGAGTGGAGCCTATACAGTCAAAGCCAAAGCAGTGACAAGCTGAGAAAGTGGCTAAGTCCACATGCGTTGAGTAAAGTCAACTCACTCAACGACATACAACAAAACGCTGTGAGTAAGGCTAATGCAGTAAGAGCCTAAATAAAAATGGGCAGAAAAGTGGCTAAGTGTACAAGCATTATGTGAAGATCACTCATTCAACACCATAGCTCCATAATCATTGAGTATAGCTCAGTTAGTCAACACCACAGGAAAACTGTGAATATTTATTAAGTCCACAAGCATTGAGTGAGGCAAGCTCACTCAACGCCATGTGATAATGTGTTGACTAATTCTCAAAGGCAGTGTTGTTTTTAGACACAAAAATTTGGCTAAGTCCAAATGCGTTGAGTATAGCTCATTCACTTAACGCAAGATAACAGAAGAAAATCTGTTAAGTAGTTTGGCGTTGAGTTGAGCTTACACACTCAACGCCATGGAGTAGAAAAATCAGGCTAAGGCAGAAAGCGTTGAGTGAGGCATGGTCACTCAACGCTCTCAACGCCCTCAACGCCATGATTCAGATAATCTGGTTGAAGAAAAAAGCATTGAGTGAGGCATGCTCACTTAATGCTCTCAACGCTTAAGAAGCTGAAGAAGCAGAAAATTGGTTAAGGCAGAAAGCATTGAGTGAGGCATGCTCACTCAATGCTCTCAACGCCAGGCATGTAGAAAATACTGCAGAAATGGTTGAGGCAAAAAACGTTGAGTGAGGCTTGCTCACTTAATGCTGTCAACGCCTAGATAGACAGAATTCTATCTAAGTACTTTGGCGCTGAGTAAAGCTCATTCACTCAACCCTTATTCTACTGATGCTCGATTTTGGCTAAGTCCACTGGTGCTGACGTCAACAAAATCTGCAAAATCGACAAAGTCAACTAATTTAAAATCAAGTACGGAGAAGCTACAGAACACGACAAACTCTGCCGTGAAGCTACTGTACGTCTTCTTCCGTTAAAGCAAGGTGCAGCTGGATGCTGCAAGTGGACCCCACTGATCTCTTAGAGTCGTTGATTGACAAACTACAAAAGGAAGAAAGTGGCCTAGACGACAACAACTTTTAGTGCTTTATTATTTTTAAAAAGATTGCGGCTGGACTTCATCTTCCTCGCCATTGCTGTGTGAAAAAGCTCGAAGTCTTCCTGCAAAAAGTTCAGCTAGCTGTGTGTCTTCTTCATCAACATCAGCAATATCAAAAGGTTTTCATTCTTAGGGAGAAGCAGAAACATGGAAGAAGTCTCTGCAGATCAAGTTGCTTCTTAGTTCAACAAGCTCTAAACTGAAGATCCACTTCTTAAGCTGAAAAGAAGAAAGAACAAAGTGGCTGACTCTGTCCAGGGAAGGAGGAGAAAGCAAAGCAGCTTACTGCTAGTTACTTCCAGCTCAAGATCCTTGTAGCTGTGAAGAAAGTTTGAGCTGAGATAACTCTGCTCAAGGGGCTATCGCTGAGATATTTCTCTTTGATAGATATAAATCTAGTTCACCTGTCTATAGGATCCAACTAAATCTGAGTTGTAGGGATCTCTGAGCCTAAGTTAGGGCAATATTGCCTGAGTTGTAGGAGAGTGAAGCTCTCTGAGTTGTAGGATCCAACTGGATCTGAGCTGTATGACTTGATTTCAAGTCTTAGGTAGGGGGTCAATTGATCACTGAGCTGTATGAGAGGAATACTCTCTGAGTGTAGGACCTTTGAGTCTGAGGTAGGATCCCTAGTGGATCTGAGGTAGGACTGTCCTCCCAGCCTGAGTGTAGGGCCTTTAGTCTGTGGTAGGTGATCTGCTGATCACCGAGTTGTAGGCCCTTGTGGTTGAGTTGTAGGTCTTGGAGGAGACTGAGAGATCCTCAGAGATCTGAGGTGTAAACTCTTTGGAGCAGTATTTTGGAGAAGAGCCTTGACTAACAAGAAGTTGGCAAGGTTTGAAGAGAGAGGATGTACCCAAAGATTGGGGAACCACTATAAATCAGTGTGTACTTTTCTGTGTTATTTTCTTTATGCAGGTTCTTGAAAGCAAACTACCAACACACTCAGTGCAAAAGATAAAATTAAAAATAAAATAATAACATTGAGACAACTTATTCACCCCTAGGTTGTAAGCTATCTTGAAAATAAAGACTTTCAAGTCATATCAGAGGGAGGTTACTCAAAAAGAATCTAATCATCTGAGTGATCTTCCAAGGTAGCACAGACTGCTCATATGGGTTCAGGAGTGAACTACAGGGTGCTGGGTGCCATGAAGCTTCCTATCTGCAGGAAAGAGGGTTTTGACATATGGAAGGGGATGGTCAGGCTGTTCATGGAAGCAGCTGACCCTAGAATCTTTTTGACTGTTAAAGAAGGACCTTTCATCCCCATGAAAGTGTCTGTCCTGGATGCAAACATCCAGACACCCAAGACATATGATGAGATGACAAAGGATGAAGTCATTCTTGCCACCATGGACAAGAAGCTCAAAATGTCATTGCCAGTGCAATTGATGATTCTACCCTTCAGAATCTGATTCACTGCAAAACTGCAAAGGAGATGTGAGACACTCTGGTGATCTACATGGAAGGCACATAGGAGGTCAGGGATGATAGAAAGTCTATGCTTAACCAGGAGTATGAGGCCTTCAGACAGATTAAGGGTGAGAACATAGACACCTGCTATGAAAGATTCTTTAGGATAGTAAATGAGCTAAGGACCTATGGAAGGTTCTTTAGTCATTATGAGCTAAATGATAAGATCCTCAGGTCTCTCACAAGAGACTGGGACACAAAGATTTGTGCCATCAGAGAAATGGCTAAGCTGGGTGACACTCCACCCCACATCCTATTTGTAAAGCTGCTCTCTTATGAGATGCAGCTAACTGTCAGGAAAGAAGAAGAGACAAACTACAAGTCTTAGGATAAAGAGAAGTCAGTTGCTTTCAAAGCTGAAGCCACAAGCAAAAGCAGGAGAAAGATCCCTTCTCCTCCAAGAAGACCAGCAGATTCAGACTGCTCTAAATCAGAAGCATCATACAACAACATGTCTGATGAGGACTTTACTGTCTTCTCCAGTCAGCTCCATAAGCTAATGAAAAAGAAGCAACAGAAGAGCAGACCCTCCTCCTCGGCACATCACTGGAAGAAATCCTCCAAGGAGGACATGTATGGATCTAAACCCAGTAAACAAAATTCTGTTAATGTTATTTGTTACTGCTGCAGCAAGCCAGGGCATGTCATTGCTGATTTCCCAGTGAAGAGAAGAGAGGATAGTGAGGAGAAATCTCACCAAAAGCACAAGGACAAGAAAGAAAAGTCCTTTGTGGCTAATAAAAAGAAGAGGTGGACAGACTCATCATCATCTGAGTCTGAATAAGTGGAAGCCTGTATTGGGCTAGTTGCTGCTGTTGCTGCTAAAGATAAAGCTGTTACAGTAGGAGATGTCTATCCTCCAGGAAGGATAGGATTCAGGGCCCCTTTGACACTATTAGACAGTGACTCAGAGGTGGATGAAGATGACCACAGCTGCAGAGGGATGATGACAATGATTGATGAAGAGGGCAGCCAGGTTCAGCCTGGTTAAAGTAAGGTACATTCTCCATCCAGTTCTGTGTCTATGCAAGAGACAAGTCCTGATACAGAAGCCTCTTCATCTAATGGTGAAGATGATTCTGGCTCAGAGGGGGATGTCAATCAATTGATTGACAGATATAGTGAACTTCTGGATGCCTTCATAAAATATAAGAAGTTGACTAAGAAACATGCTAAAGAGATTTTGTCTCTTCAACCTGCTGCTTCTCAGCTTGTTGAAACAGATGCTGTGCTGAATCAGACAATGAGCGAGCTCAGTCAACTAAAAACCCTGTCAGGCATCCAGATGGAGACTATCAAGAGCAAAAATAGTCTCATTAAAGATCTTGAAGAAAAGCTTTAGAGAGAGAAAAGTATTGTGGCCAGTTTCTCTCAGCCCAATACAGTGTTGCCCTTGATAGATTCCTTCTCCTCACAAAAAGGTAAGAAGGGGTTGGGCTTCAAGGGTAACACAAAACGTGCCAATCTCAAAGGGAAAGTTCCAGTTATGCCTATGACATCTAGGCCACCTAACCAATTCAAGGGGGTGATATACCCTTCAAATATGTATGACCAAGAAAGCATATATGGTCACTATATGAATGGTCCATCCACAAGTGGAACAAAAGATGTTCCCAGCCATTGTTGAAGCTACAGTATGGCAAGTGGCTTTAAGGATGCACATGAAGAAATTCAAATGACCCATCATGGATCATTTGTCTTTAGTGCTACAACCCCCTCTCAAAAATGTGGCTACATCCAGTTTTCTGAACATGTCAGCACAGAATATGACTAAAAGTTAGTATGTTAGCTTTCCTGATATCGCTGTTTCTGATGCTATCAAGAGCACACTATCTAAAAAGAAATGTGCTGATGATAGGATTCAGAATAGGTCACACAAGCCAGCAAGCAGACTAACTTTCAGTCAAATCCATGCTGAAAGGAAACAAAAAATGGCCTTTGCATCTTTTTCTTCTATCAAGATTGCAGTCAAACCAACTGCTAGGCCTACATAGAAAAGGAGATACAACATACATGATTCTTGGTGTTGTGGCAAGATAAGTCATTATGTCATTGACTGCTGGCACAATCCTAATGTGGTCAGAGCTAAAGTTAGTCAACCAGTCAAAAATCTTGCTGGTGGACATGTTCAGTTTCAGACTAATATGCACCTAGTACCCAATAGATATTAGGGCCCTAAGGTAAAGTAAACTGTATATTACAGGTTAGTCCAAGTGCCCATACCCCTATATGGTACTTGGACAGTGGTTGTTTCAGGCATATGACTGGGACATGGAACAACTTGAAGGAGTACACTCCAGTAAAAGATGGACCCAAAGTAATCTTTGGTGGTTCAGATAGAGGGATAACAAGAGGATATAATAAGATCACCAATGACATAGTCACCATCATTAAGGTGATTTATGTTGAAGGGTTGCAACACAACCTTATAAGCATAAACCAGTTCTTTGATCTTGGCTATGTTATTGTCTTCCACAAGGATAAGTGTCTAATTAGGAGGTCAAGTGACCAAGAGGTCATTTTGATAGGCACTAAGAGTGGAAATGTTTATTGCTTGAACTTTCTATGTTTAACTACAGACTCTCCTGTCTGTCTAGTGGCAAATGAGAAAGTCTCTTATTGTGTCATATGACACAAGAGGCTAGATAATGTAAATTATAAGATTATTGGCAAACTCTTCAATCAAGAGCTAGTTTGGAATGGTCCCAATATGAAGTGCTCCAAGGAGAGCATTTGCTCTGCTTGTCAAAAGGGAAAGCAGACGAAACTTATTGGGATAAAAAATTCTGTGAGGTGCCTATACCTCATGCATATGGACTTGTTTGGTACTATGCCAGTTCATAGTCTTGGTAGGAAGGTCTACACCCTTGTGGTGGTTGATGACTTTTCTAGGTTTGCTTGGGTGTTCTTCCTCAAGAGAAATAATGAAACCCTTGATATCTTCATTAAGTTTGTCATGCAAATTCAGAATGAGTTTAACAACTCTGTGGTCAAAATAAAAAGTGACCATGAGATTGAATTCCAGTCTGATTGCATGGCAAAGTTCTATGAAGAGCATGAGATTTATCAAGAATTCTCTTCACCTACAGCACCCCAGCAAAATGAGATTGTTGATAGAAAAAATAGAACTCTCATAGAGGCTGGTAGGACCCTGTTTAGTGACACATCTTGTTGGATATTGTATCCACAATAACTTAGATTTGTGTGAAGTCACCCTTGAACTAAGATGAATTAAGTATCTATTTGATGCTATTTTCTAGTTGAGTGCTTGCAGGTTATTATTACTAAGTGTAGACCAATGCTAGTTTATAGTGAGTCACTAAACACAGGACCATGCAATGTAATCTCTCATTGTGTGATCCATGGTGTTGGCTCACGTGTAACCTCTCTATTGGGATACATTTCTTTTTCAAGTACTTAAGAAGTGGAAGAAAGGAAGAGTTGCTGAACTTTGAACAAAGAAGAAAAGAAATTTTTCATAAAAATTTCTGAAGTACATTTTTCGAAATGAGAAGATTTTTCGAAAAGTCTAAGTAAGTTTTTCGAGAAAGCAAAGCTGCTCTTGGGAAACACGAAGACTTCTCAAAAAGCTCTCAAGAAATATTGCTAACTATTTCTTTCAAAAAATGACGTGAAGTTTTCGAAAAGTCCAAGTATAGTTTTTGAGAAAGTAATGTTCTTCTCGAAAAACATAAACACTTCTCGGAAAAATTCTGGGAAATAAGTTATAATTCTTTCTCGAAAGAGCCATGAAAAGTTTTCGAAAAGACAAGTGTTGTTCTCGAAAAAGCATTGTAGTTTTCGAAAGGTTGAAGTTAGTTTTCGAAAAGTCAAATACTTCTTTTCGAGAAATCAAATCCATTTCGGAAAATAAGTTCCGGAGTTCAAAGGATTCTGCGTAAAGTCCTTTTCAAAAATGCTAAGCCATATTTCAAAAGAACAAATTCTTTTCGAAAAATTCAAGATGCCTTTCGAAGAATGAAGTTGCAAAAAATCCAGATTTCTAATTCGTCGAACGCAACTTCATTCAATTCGTCGAACGGAGTTCACAATTCGTCGAACGGATTTCTTTCATTTGTCGAACGAAGTTCACAATTCGTCGAATGGATTTCTTTCATTCGTCGAACAAGATTTCATTCGTCGAACATGATTTCAAATGTTAATCCGTGTTTAAGATGATTCATTATCATTCCTTAAATGATTTCAGACCGTTAGTAAATTTCCTATATAAAGTCTTTTCAATGGATTCACTAACCCTAATTAACAGAGACAAAAAATTCAGAAATCAGAATCGCCGCAAGTTATAGATCGGGAAAAAGCCGCACACGCCATCAATAATCTTCTCTGTCGCTTCTTTTTGATCCAGCGATTCAACAGAAGAAAAGATTCAACAATCACTGTTTCAAGATTCTGCATTCAATCATTTGATCGTGTTGGATCCTACGAGTTTCAGATAGTGTTTTCTCGAGATTTCTTCCTCAACATCTTCTTCAAGAATTTCAAGTTTCAAGAGGGAAGAACTCTGAAGATCTCAGATCTGGAAGTAAAGTTTTATTGTTGTTGTAAAATCTATTTCAACTTTTGTAGGAGCTTTAACTCCGAGATTGTAGGAAGATTTTTCTTCTGAGTGTAGTTCCCGTTTTGGGGATCGAGTTTGTAGGAGTGTGTTAACTCTGAGTTGTAGCAGCGTTGCTCCGAGATGTAGGATTGTTTTAATCTGAGATATAGTGAAGTAGCCAAGGTTAACCGTGGTGCTAGATTGGTGAGGTGGAGAGTGGACGTACTCAAGATTGGGGAACCACTATAATTCCTTGTGTCGTCTGGATTGTGCTTGATTACTTGCTGTGTTAAACTCTCTCAATTTTTTATTCCGCAAAAGACGCAGATCTCACCTATTCACCGCCCTCTAAGTGATTTAGGTAGACAACTAGATACTTTTTTAATTGGTATCAGATGGAGGTTGTTCTTAAAAGGTTCACATCTTGAACAGATCTACTTCTAGTTGTCTTAGAGATTATCAAGCATGGACAGATCAAAGGACTCCACAAAGCTTCCGGTGTGCACAAAGGCTAACTTTCCCATGTGGAAAGAGAATAAGATTTTTCATGGAAGCTGTTGATCCCCGCATCTTTATTATAGTGGAAGAAGGCCCCTATGTTCCCATGACAGCCTCTACTATTGATCCAACCAAAAAGGTACCAAAGAAATTGATGGATCTCGACAAAAATGAGATTGCACTTGTCTCTCTGGACAAGAAAGCTAAAAATATCATCACAAGTGCAGTTAATGACTCCATGTTGTAGAACCTTATTCACTGCCAATCTGCTAAGGAAAAGTTGCAGACTTTGATTGTTCTGATGGAAGGTACCGAAGAAGTAAGGGATGACAGAAGATCCCTTCTAAATCAGAAGCATGAGGCTTCCAAGCAAGGTCCTAAAGACACAATAGCTGATACATTTGAAAACTTCTTCAAGATTGTCAACGGCCTGAAGAGCTACGATCGAGTTTTCACTAATGGAGAACTAAATGACAAGTTCCTAAGATCCTTAACTATGGAATGAGACAATAAGATCTGTGCTATCAGGTAGTTAGGGCGATTGGCTGACACTGATGCCCAGAACTTCTTCGGGAAGCTTATGTCCTATGAGCTTCAAATCAACGCCAGAAAAGCTAAAGAAGAGGGTAACAGATCTTCATCAAAAGAGAAGTCTTTTGCACTGAAGGCAGACAGCTCAAGGAAAGCTTGTTGGGTACATTGGAAAATGTGTACCAGATTTGGAGAAGCCTCACCCAACTCAGTGATATACATCAAGGTGTATTTGATGTTGTTTTGAGTTTATATGTGTAGGTTAAGAATATGCAAGAAAAGTTTCTAAGTCCATGAGTCGACACCAGAAAAAGCTGTGTCGACACTTGTGAAGACTTGTGTCGACACTTGAGAAAAGCTGTGTCGACACCTGGAGTCAATTGTGTCGACACTTGGAAAACCTGTGTCGACACCTGAAGAAATTGTGTCGACACACAGGACTTGTGTCGACACACAGAAAGTTCAGTCGACATCAATTATGTCGACACACAGGACTTGTGTCGACACACAGAAAGTTCAGTCGACATCAACTGTGTCGACACACAGGACTTGTGTCGACACACACATCAGAATTCTTCAAAGTTAATTGTGCCAAGACAAGAAGTGACTGTGTCGACACACAGGACTTGTGTCGACACATTCTTACAGAAGCTATGTCGAGTAGCAGTGTCGACACCATGAGAGCTGTGTCAATACCACCAAGGATTGTGTCGACACTTAGTCTACTTGTGTCGACACATGTGAAGTTCAGACTCGACACTTTGCTGATAGAGACAAAGTTTCAAGAAGTGACTGGAGACTTGACAGCTGCCATAACCAACAAGTCTACTACAACTATCAGATCTGTCAGAAGTTGGTTAGCAACCGGATCAGTCGGTAACCTTGGATGAAGTTTATATAAAGACAGATTCTATCAACAAAAGAAAGAGGAAGTACACAACACAATTACAACAGAAGATCCAACATACACAAGGAAATCCAGTCAGAGATTTCAAGTGGATCTAAGTGAAGAATTTCAAAAGTTCTTCAGAAGAATTTGTAGAGAGAGAGAGAGCTCCAACAATTCAAGTGAAGAAAGAGACTATCATCAACTAGTCTCTTAAGAGCAGATCCTGAACTAATCTACAAAGAAGAATTCAGATTAATTTCTGGATTTTAAGAAGGAAGCTGATTGAAGATCATCTTCAAGAAATTCAACCTTATTGTGTTCAGATTCAAGAAGCTTTGAAGAAAGCCAAAGACAGGTTGATTTCTGAGTAATCAGATTTTTTCAAGAACTAATCAAGAAAACTATCTACCCATTCTCTCTCAACTTGAGTGAAAGATAAAACTTATTTTATATCATTTTTCTGTAAGATCATTATTGATCAGAGTTGTAAGCCTAATTTATAAAGGCCGAGGTAGGACTGAGTGCCTGAGGTAGGAGATTTACATCTCTGAGTTGTAGGCATTGGGAAGGCTGAGGTAGGGCTGTGTGCCTGAGGTAGGAGATTTGATTCTCTGAGTTGTGGGCCTTGGTGAAGGCTGATGTAGGGCTTATTTGCCTGAGTTATAGGAGTGTGGACTCACTCTGAGTTGTAGGAACCTTGACTGAGTTCTGAGCTGTAAGATCTGTTGATCTGAGAAGGAAGGATGAAGTTAGGCCGAATCTAGCACACTGCTAGATAGGCGAAGGGGGAAAGCGGATGTACCCATCATTTGGGGAAGCACTATAATTCTGTGTGCCATCTGTGATTGTGTGTGATTTTGTGATTTCTGTGATGTGGTAGCTGTAGAACTGTTTGATTCTAATTGATTAACTGAATTAATATTCTGCCTTAGAGTAAAAAGGAATTGTACCTATTCCCCCCTCTAGGTGTTTAGGTTATCTTGAAACCAATTCTTTCAAGTGGTATCAGAGGGAGGTTGCTCAAAGATAGACTTAACAGTCTGAGTAAGATCTGTGAGGCAGAATAAATTAGAAAAGATGAGTTCAGGAGTAAATCATAAGGAACTTGGTTCCATGAAGTTGCCCATATGCAGGAAAGAAATCTTTGGAATATGGAAAGAAAGGGTCAGATTGTTTATGAAAGCATCTGATCCAAGAATATATATAACTGTTAAGGAAGGGCCTTATATTCCAATGAAAGTCTCAGTTCTTGATGCTAATCAGAGGACACCAAAAGTCTTTTTAGAAATGACTAAGGATGAGATTATCTTGGCTACTATGGACAAGAGAGCTCAAAATATTATAGTGAGTGCCATAGATGACTCAACATTCCAAAATCTGATTCACTGTAAAACCTCAAAGGAGATGTGGGACACATTGATAGTCTACATGGAGGGATCAGAAGAAGTTAGGCAAGATAGAAAGTCAATGCTTAATCAGGAATATGAGAGCTTCAGACAAAGCAAATCAGACAGCATCACTGAATGTTACAAGAAGTTTTTCAGAATTGTGAATGAACTAATGTCATATGGAAGGGTCTTTAGTACATATGAGTTGAAAGATAAATTCCTTAGATCTTTGACTAAGAATTGAGACACCAAGATCTGTGCCATCAGGGAAGTGGCCAGACTGGCAGAAATCTCTCCTCCAACACTATTTGGCAAATTTCTTTCTTATGAAATGCAACTCATGGCCAGAATGGAGGAAGAGAAAAGTACTAAAGTTGACCATAGAGAAAAGTCAGTGGCCTTCAAGGCAGAAGCCACAAGAAAGGACAGGAGGATGTCTCCATCTCCTTCTAAGAAAGCTGCAGAAGTGATCTCTGAAAGTTCTGATAGTCACACCTCAAACAATAATCATTTTGATGAGGACTTTGCTGTCTTCACAAGGCAGTTTCAGAGATTTTTGAAGAAGAAGCAGTGGAGAAGTAAGCCATCCTCCTCTCAGTCCAAGGATGAATATTATCAGAAAAGAAAGTCATCTAGAAAGGACAAGAGTAGGTCAAAACCTAGCAAATCAACAAATACAAAGGTTGTCTGCTATTGCTGCAATAGACCTGGACATATAGTAGCTAATTGTCCAGATAAAAGAAAGGAATCTGCAGATAAGAATAAGTCTCAGTATAAGAACAAGAAGGAGAAATCCTTTGTAGCAAAGAAAGAGAAAAGCTGGACAGATCCATCATATTCAGATTCTGAATCTGATGCTGAAGCTTATATTGGTCTGTTTGCAACAGAAGAAGAGACTGAGTTCTTGCAATTGCTGGACTCAATAAATGGAACTGAAGATCATCAGTGCAAAGGGTTGATGGCCCTGACTGATGAAGATCACTGCCAGGATCTGCCTGGTCCCAGTAAGGTAAAAAGCTTATCTGAAGACTTTGATTATTACACTGGCTCAGAATTAGAAGCATCTGCATCAAGAGATGTGGATGGATCTGAATCTAAAGGAGATATTCATCAAATTATAGATGAATATGGTGATTTGCTGCAGGAATTTAAGAGATGCAAAAACCTGACTAAAATTCAGGCTAAGGAAATTGCAGCTCTTAAGTTGGCTGCATCTGATTCAGAAAAGATGCTGGATTAGAAGATGAATGAGATTGCGAAGCTGAAAAACATAATTGTTATTCAGATGGGAACAATCACATTCAAGAGTGATCAAATCAAAAGTCTGGAAGTCAGACTTCAGAAGGAAAAGGATCTAGTGGCTAGTTTCTCTAAGCCAAAATCTGTCCTACCCTTAATTGATGACTTTGTGTCTCAAAAGGGTAAGACAGGATTGAGTTTTAAGGGAAATACTAGGGCACCTAATTCCAAAATAAAAAGGAAAGCCCCAGTTAAGCCACTTGTCTTCAATCCCCCCATTGCTCTCAGAAAAGTGCAACAGCCTACCAATAGATATGATCATGATATCATACATGGTCATGGTAAGCCTGATATTCTGAATGACAAGAGATATCCAACACTAAAGCAAAGAAACACTGTACCTGCAGTATTAAGAATAGCTGACAGCAAAGCTGTTAAAACTATACCTAAAAAGTGGTATAATAGATATACGTGTTCGTGTTGTGGCAAGGTGGGACACTTTGCCATTGACTGTTGGCACAACACTAGTGTCAGGATGAATGCCAGCTTATCTGGAAGAAGGGCTGCTACAAATTATGCTAAATTTCAGTCTAACCTGAACCAAGGACCCAATAACAATTTGGGTTCTAAGGTTAAGTAATTATTTGTTGCAGATAAGTCCAAGTGGTCATGTCCCTTTATGGTACTTGGACAGTGGATGTTCCAGACATATGACTGGAACAAGAGGATTGCTGAAGGACTACTCACCCATATTAAATGGACCTAAAGTAATCTTTGGTGGTTCTGAAAAAGGAGTCATCAAAGGGTTTGGTAACATTTCTAACAGCTCAATTACTATCACTCAAGTGGCTTATGTGAAGGGTTTGAAACATAACTTGATAAGCATAAGTCAACTGAGTGATCTTAGATATGACATTTCATTCATTAAGAATGGTTGTCATATTAAAAGGTCAAGTGATCAGAAGATCATGTTGAGTGGTTATAGGAAAGGAAATGTGTATTGCCTAAACTTTGTGAATGAGAATAAAGATTCTCCTATTTGTCTGGTAGCTGATGAGAAAACCTCTCATTGTGTCAAATGGCACAAGTGGCTAGCTCATCTAAATTACAAGACTATTGGTCAACTCTTTGATAAAGAGTTAGTGAGGAATGACCCTCAAGTTAAGTGCATTAAGGATGGAATATGCTCAGCTTGTCAAAAAGGCAAGCAGACCAGATCCTCCTTTCATAGCTTAGAAACCAAAGACTCAGTGAGGTGTTTATACCTCTTACATATGGATTTATTTGGTCCAATGCCAGTTCAAAGCCTAGGTAGGAAAGTCTACTCATTTGTGGTTGTAGATAACTATTCTAGATTTTCATGGGTTTTCTTTCTGAGGCAGAAATCTGAAACCCCAACTGCTTTCTGCAACTTTGTTAAGCAAATTCAGAATGAACTGAACAATTCAGTGGTCAAAATCAGAAGTGACCATGTGTCACAACCCGCATTTCCTCAACGAGTACATCGTATCAGAGGAAGAGGAACTACGTGTTGTGATGCCACGTCGTGTAGGGGATAACTGCACACGCTCAGGCAAACGCTCGACGCTTCCTTTAGTAGTTGAAAACCATCAGTTGTATGCAAGAAAACTGTTTAATTTGATTGCCGTATCCCTCGGCCTTATGAATCAAAACATGTATTTGTACGCGTCGGAAAATACTTTAATTTACGTATGACGATCTCCTATATGCAGCCTAGATTTATGATCATATAAGAAATCATTCTTTTTACGTTGTTTGGAAAATACGTCTTAGTTTATCAAAACATGTATGCATGATATAGGATAATAGGTTTATTTTATCTTGAAAATCTCTAATGCAACCTATCATAAATCCTTCCCAAGAGCAAAGAGACATCATCTCAGCCAAATGAGTCACATTAGCAGAGGCCTCACCGAGTCCCCACATTGGACTCCGGTTTGTTGGGGAATCGTGCAACTAGGCTACCAAAACAGCCACGCGAAAGCCCGCGGGAAAACCATGCTCGAACAACGGTCAAAGCCAACGTAACGCCCATCAAGCATATGAAATCATTCAACGAAAAAAATACGGGGCTTTACAGTCACTCCCCCTAACAAAAAGTTTCGTCTCGAAACTTTTCAATCATTTTTGATCGAACTCAAATGAGTTATCAAACTAAAACACTAATTCAACAAAAACACCAATTCACATACCAGTTAATTTACGGGAACAAATGAGGGTGAGCCGCCCTCATTGTTGACTCGAGCTCTCACGTCGCACTTTCCACATGCTGATTTTTCCATAGCACCTTGACCATAGGAATCTTCTTTTTCCGCAACACGCGCTCTTGGGCGTCCAAAATACGGATGGACATATCCACATAAGAAAGGTTTGGCGCCAATTGCGACACAACGTCCAACACTTGCTTGTCATTCCGCACACACTTGCGAAGTTGGCTGACATGAAACACGTCGTGAACACCAGGAAAGTTCACGGGTAATTCTATTTTGTAAGCGGATGCACCAACTCGCGCAAGAATCTTGAAGGGACCCACAAATCTTGGGTCTAATTTGCGCTCTTTGCCAAACCGTTTAATTCCAACCATTGGGGATGAAAGATATGGTACCTAAACACCTAGAGGGGGGGGGGGTGAATAGGTGACCTAATCCTTTTTAAATTTTATTTGGCAGCACAACAGCTATTTCACAGAATTCTACAGCTAACAGCAATTACAGCATAAACAGTCAATTCACAGCACAGCACAGAAGACACACTAATTTTATAGTGGTTCCCCAATCTTTGGGTACATCCACTTTCCCCCTTCGCCTATCTAGCAGTGTACTAGATTCGGCCAAACTTCTCCACTAACTCAGAACCAAACTAGGTTCCTACCTCAGGCCCAAAGCCTTACACTCAGCCACAAGGCCTACACTCAGCCACCCAGGCCTACACTCAGCCAATTAAGGCCTACACTCAGAGTTCTTCAACTCCTACACTCAGGCAACAAGCCCTACCCTCAGCCTTTATAAAATAGGCTTACAATCACTCAGATCCAATGGATCTTACAAGATGTAATTGAAATAGAATTGCTAACTCTACAACTCAGAAAAGATGAGAGGAGTTGAGAGTTTCTTGAAGAGTTCTTGGAAGAACTCAGCTTGATCCAAACTGACTTAGCTTTCTTCAAAGCTTCTTGAGTAGAACTGAATTAGTCTGAATCTTCTGCTTCTTGAAATCCAGATGACTCTGAATTCTTCTTCTCAGCCTTAGTTCCAAAGACTGAATTCTTGGATGGAGCTCTCTCTCTCCAACTTCTTAGATCTGCAGTTGGACTGCCTGATCTTCTTGTGTTGATCCTCAGTGTATCACTTCTTGATTTAATCTGATCAACCACTTCAGTTATTCTCACAACATGTAATGATAATGAACAACCTTCTATATTTTTCTGTAAACTATGGGGGCCTATTTATAGGCTTCCTCCATGGTAACCGACTGGTCCGGTTCATAACAGACTTCTGACTTCTCTGACAGTTGATGTAGACCGACTGGATCGACAGCTGTCATGTCAACCAGTCACTTCTTGAAATTCTCTAACTGTCAGATAGTGTCGAGACTTTCTGTTCTTAAGTGTCGACATTTATAGACTAAGTGTCGACACAAGTAGTGTAAGTGTCGACACAAGTCTACAAGGTGTCGACACAATTCCTTGTATGTATCGACACAGATACTTCTGCATGTGTCGACACTGAAATTGAGTGTCGACACAAGTACTTGTTCTTCATTCTTTAGCTGTATTCTTCTAAGTGTCGACACATCTCCTTTGTGTCGACACATCTTCATGTGTTGAAACTGTCAAGTGTCGACACAGCTTCTTGGTGTCGACACAAGTCTTCAAATTTGTTCCTTCAGCTGAGTGTCGACACATTCCCTTAGTGTCGACACTTGTACTTAGAATATTTTGTAAACTTTTCTGTTCTCTGCTAAGTGTCGACACAGCTCCTTGTGTCGACACTTTCTTCAAGTGTAGAGTCTTCTGGTTGTGTGTCGACACATTGTGCTGAGTGTCGACACATTCTTCAAATACTGAGTCTTTAGCTAAGTGTCGACACATTGTGCTGGGTGTCGACACTTACTTCAAGTGCTGACTCTTCTGCATAGTGTCGACACATTGTGTTGAGTGTCGACACTTGTACTTAGATTCTGCAGACTTTTGCTGAGTGTCGACACTTACTTCAAGTGTCGACACTTTCTGGTGTTGACTCAGCTCTTCTAGGTGTCGACACTTCTGCTAAGTGTCGACACAGTTTTTCTGCATTCTTCTACACTGAATGTCGACACAGCTCCAAGTGTCGACACTTTCTGACTGGTGTCGACTCTTCTTCCCAGGTGTCGGCACAATGACTCCAAGTGTCGACACTGCTTGTCTGGGTGTCGACACAAGCTTTCTCAAGTGTCGACACTTTCCCTCTGGGTGTCGACACATGGACTTAGAATTTTTAGCTTCAGTCCAGTGTATTCCTAACCTGCACAAGTAACTCAAACAAACATCAAATACACTATGATGTATATCATTGAGTTAGGTGAGGCTTCTTCAAATCAGGTACATTTGACCAATGTACCCAACAATCTCCCCCTATTTGGAGAAGTCATAACCCTTAGTCAATGATATACATCACTCATAATTAAAAATTATAAAATGAAGTAAAACAGATATATGACAACAGAGTTAAACTTAAACATGTAATAAAGCACACATGTATACTCATACAACATTGCAGAACAATTAAGAAACATACATATTTCAGAACAATCATACTATATTTATCATATACTGTTCCAATATTGTTCCTTATACATTTTCAATGAAGTACTACAATGTTTTTCACTTAACAGATTACAACAAGCATCAAGTTAATTCCTAATCTATTTCTGATCAGGTTCTTTAATAACAATTCCTTTTCCAGCTTTAACTTGAGCTTTTACAGCAGCAGCAGCAGCAGGCTCAGCTTCAGCAGTCTTCTTCCCTTTAGTGTCCTTCTTCTTCTGTTCTTCAGCCTTGATCTTTTGCCTTTCAAAATAATGATAGGGCTTAGGAAAGTACTTGCTAGGCTCCACAGCTGTAGGAGGTAGCTTTCCTAACTTAGCCTTTCTTCTATATTGGACAATTGCTTCCTGCCTACTCTCATGTTTCCTCCATTCAGCCTCTGAGAACCACTTGTTCCTCTCATGAGCATTGTCCTTGGCTGCTTTCCATGCAGTGAGAATGATGTTCCTAGAAGTAGGGCTCCACTGTTCAAAATCAGGTTTTTGTTCAGCAAGTTCCCTGAACTTCTTCTTTGATAGCCTAGTCTCTTCTTCTTTGTCCAAAGCCTCTTGCATAGCAGCTGTGATAGGTTGAACAACCTTTTCCAGAATAATATTAGGCTTACCAGCAGTTGGACTATACATTGTGCTTATATCTGCATGAATCATTTCAAAATCTGGAGGTGGATAGATTACATCAGCCACTGCCTGTTGCTCACCTCCAAGATATGTTCCTTGAATACCAGATTCAGCTACTTCATTGTCATCACACAGGGGAGGATATCCAAGTGTAGCCCTGATTGAATTTGAAATCCATTTGACATGCTCAGAACTGGCCTTGACTAACACTCTCTCCCCCTTTATGACTTCTTGGGCTACATGATCTCTCACATCATCTTTCTGGAACCTTATTTGGCTGTCCAAATATCTTATGCCCTCTTTAAAGAAAGGTCTTAGCTTGGTAAGCTGTTCAGAAATGACCTTCTGGGAGTCCTTGATGGCAGTCTTGACAGCAGTTAGTTCAGCTTGAAAGAGTTTATCAAAATCAGCTTTGGCAGCAGCAGAGGAGGTTGATGGTTCATCAGACTCTTTCTTGAGTTCAGTGACTATGGCATTGTGAGATGCAGTCAAGTTATCATTCATCCTGAGTTGATTCTCCAGCACATAGCCTTGCTTTAGTGCTATATCTTCTACTTTCTCTTTGATTGTTTCTTGATGTTTAGCCAGATAGACCACTGCATGAGCACCCTTTGTAAAACAATCAGTCATTTCCTTTTTATTAAGGTTCATTTCAAACCTTATTGACTTGATTTCCTGTCCCAGATCAGATTGTAGTGCCTTGTGCCCTTCATCAACATAAGTTTCTAAAGCCTTCCTTTGTTCATCCATCTTGATTTGCATGGCAAGCAGTAGAGCACTGTAATCAGTGGATGGAGGTTGTGGAACTAAGGAATGTTGTGCAACAGTTTGGAGAGCCTTCTTGTAGCTCTGACTCCTTCTTTTGAAAACAAAGAACTTCTTTTTCTTAGCTTGCTCAGCTTCATCATCTTCAGATTCAGATGTACTGGCAATATCCACCCTATCCTTAGGGCTGGATGGTTGTTCAGTGTGCACATCTTGTGCCTGCTCAGTATCTAGCCTTATAGGCTCTACTTGAATATCCAAATTCTCCCCCTCAGCAGCAGCATCCTTCACTGCATCAGCAGCATTCTTTTCCATATCAAAATCATCCTGATCTAAATTCAGAAATAGATCTTCCATTGTGTATTCTGCTGGAGACTGTGCAGGAGATGTTCTGGTTTCATCAGCTACAACAGATGTGTCTTGGAGAACAACATCTGGTTCTTGAGTTGCTGGCTGATGTTGCTGATATGCATCAGACAAATCAGAATTTATTATAGAAAATTCAAAGTATTAAGGTCAACAAGTACCTTTTGAATGAGGAGGGTGGCTTGCTCACTCGCCAGTGTAGATGGTTCTGCTACACCTGGAAGCTCCCCCTGGATGTCAGCTGGCTCCTGAGGAGCAGGTGACTTTTCTGCAGCCTTATCCATTGGACTAGCAGGAGTGAAGACCACATGTTCTTCACTGCCTGAGCTGCTGGAGGACTCTTGAGGCACAGCAGCAGTCTTCCTCTTCTTCCTGGGAGGAGAGACTTTCTTCTGAATTTGTTTCTCTGGAGTAGGAACTTCCTTGGATAACACCCTTTCCCATCTAGAGAATATTCTTGAGTCCATCTTCCTCATATGATTGATCTTAGTTCCTGCAGCAGTGCTCATTACCTCTGGAATTGATCCAGCCAGGTAGAGACTTAGTATCCTGCCCAGATTGGGCTTCTTCAGGCTTTCCTTCACTTTTTCATAAACCACCATTGACCAGTCTGTTATCAGATTGAAGATGATTCGGGTCATGACTTCAAACATGGAGGCAGACACCCTGTCATGTCCTCCTGGCTTGCTCAGTATTACCTTGCCCACTATTTCTGACAAGAACTTGCCTTGATTATTCATACCCTTTCTGTTAAAGACTGATCCCACCTTCATCTTTGGATCCAGTCCACACCAAGTAAGAGCTTCCCTGGTCTTAGAAGCAGTTACTTCCTCTTCATCTTGAACTTTAGGTAGCTGAAGTACCTTTCTTAAAGACTTGGGTGAAATCTTGACCTTGGTGCCATGCACCCTTGACTTAATTCTGTAGCCTGAGTCATCTACAGCCGCGCCAGTAAGGAATTCAATGACTTCCTTCTTCCATATCTTCGTTGGTTCTGAAACCAAGAACTCCAATCCTGAATTGGCAATTAGGGTTATCACTGATTTGATTTCTTGTTCGCAGTCGTCGAATGCGCCACGCACCAGTTCATATCCTTCGTTAACGTTCTCTTCCAGCTTGGGAGCCATTAGGGTTTGAAGATTTAGTCTTGAGATGAGAGAAATGTCGACTCAAGAGTTTAGGTCTCGAAACTTTGAAAGCGTGTCGACAATCAAAGACAGAACCCTATTTATACCTTTCTAGTTTGAAGACGAACAGGCGGGATGGAATCCTAAAGATGTGTCGACACTGGCAATAAGTGTCGACACTGACTTATAATGTCTCGACACTTATGTGTCGACACAAATTTAGTCAACAGATTTGATGTGTCGACACTTGGTTAAGTGTCGACACCACTATACTCGACATGTAGTCGAGACTTTACTTAGAAAAATTCTGAGTAAAACTTAAGTGTCGACACCTTATTTGATGTGTCGACACCTACTCGACATGTGTCGACACTAACATTCTGAAGTGTCGACACCAACTTCCTAGATGTGTCGACACTATTTTCCTGAAGTGTCGACACTTACTATACTGTGTCGACATAGACTTGTCTATGTGTCGACACCTTTTTACTTAGCCAATTTTTTTGTTCTGTTTACTTAGTCTAAGTTTATCATACCTAGTTCAATTTTGAACCTATTAAACGTAGCTTCATCTAAGGGCTTAGTGAACATATCTGCTATCTGATTATCAGTTCTAACATATTCAAGTGCAATATCATTTCTTTCTACATGCTCCCTAAGAAAGTGATATTTAATCTCAATATGTTTAGTTCTACTATGTGATACAGGGTTGTTAGCTATTGAAATAGCACTAGTAGAATCACAATAAAGTGGAGTTCTACTTACCTGACATCCATAGTCTTCTAGCTGATGTTGAATCCACAGAAGTTGAGCACAGCAACTTCCTGCAGCTACATATTCTGACTCAGCTGTGGAGATGGCCACACTGGTTTGCTTCTTACTACTCCATGAAATGAGTCTTCCACCTAGGAATTGACAGGATCCAGTTGTGCTCTTTCTATCTTCTTTGCATCCTGCAAAGTCTGCATCTGAATAGCCTGTTAGATCAAAATCTCCATTCCTAGGGTACCAGAGGCCTAGATAGGGTGTGCCCTTTAGATATCTCAAGATTCTCTTGACTGCAGTCAAGTGAGATTCTTTGGGGCAGGCTTGATACCTGGCACAAACACATGTAGCATACATAATGTCAGGCCTACTTGCAGTCAAGTATAGTAGGGAGCCAACTATCCCTCTATACAAGGTTTCATCTACAGGTTTCCCTGCATCATCCTTGCTTAGAGACATACTTGACCCCATAGGAGTCTTCATGGTACTGGAGGAATCCATACCATATTTCCTTATGAGTTCCAGGGTGAACTTTGACTGACATATGGACAAGCCACTTTCAGTCTGTTTAACTTGGAGACCCAAGAAAAACTTCAGTTCTCCCATACTACTCATTTCAAATTGACTCTGCATAAGCTTTGCAAACTTTTTGCAAAGGCTACTTTCAGTAGACCCAAATATAATGTCATCTACATATATTTGGACAAGTATTACTTTGCCTCTAGATTCCCTAAGGAATAGAGTCTTATCTATTTTCCCCCTTGTGAACTTGTTCTCAATGAGGAAACTAGATAGGGTTTCATACCAAGCTCTAGGAGCTTGCTTTAACCCATACAATGCTTTCCTAAGTCTATAGACATAATGTGGAAGAGTAGGATCAACAAAACCTGAAGGCTGCTCCACATATACTTCTTCTTTTAAATTACCATTAAGGAATGCTGACTTCACATCCATTTGGTATACTTTGAATCCTTGGTAGGTTGCATAGGCCAAGAACATCCTGATGGCTTCCAGTCTGGCTACTGGAGCAAAGGTTTGATCAAAATCAATACCTTCTTCTTGCCTATATCCTTTTGCAACCAGTCTTGCCTTATTCTTAATGATGACACCTTGTTCATCTAACTTGTTCCTGTAGATCCACTTTGTTCCTATCACATTGTGATCTTTAGGCTTAGGAACCAGATCCCACACCTTGCATCTTTTGAACTGATTAAGCTCCTCCTGCATTGCTTCAGTCCACTGTGGATCTTGTATAGCTTCTTCAAATTTCTTTGGTTCTATTTGAGACAGAAAACTTGAATATACTACAGCATTCTGATTTCTGCTCCTTGTCTGAACACCTTGTCTTGGATCTCCAATGATCAGCTCTACTGGATGATCTCTTAGATGCCTGTTGGCTGGAGGCATCCTTACTTCTGGTTGAACTTCTTCAGCATCTTCATCAAGCTGAGTTCCTTGTACTTCTTAGCTCCTTGTACATGTAGTTCTCCCCCTGGACATAAACCATCTTCTTCTACTTGCTGTCTTGCAGCAGGTACATCTTCTATGGTTAGCTTGTCCATCTTCTTAGTAAGACCTGTAGGGCTGCACACACTACTAGACAACTCATTGTTAATTAGTTGTGTTTCATCAAAAACTACATGCACAGACTCCTCTACAACTTGTGTAGTCAAGTTGTAGACTCTATAAGCCTTACTATTATTGCTGTACCCAACAAACACTCCCTCTTGGGACTTGGCAGCAAACTTAGTTAAGTAAGACTTCCCATTGTTAAGTATGAAGCATTTACAACCAAAGATCCTAAAATAGGATAGATTTGGTTTCCTGCCTTTCACTACTTCATAGGGGGTCTTGTTTAACCTTTTAGTGATGGTAGCCCTATTTATCACATGGCATGCAGTGTTTACTGCTTCAGCCCAGAAATATTCTGGCAGTGATGAATCACTTAATAGGGTTCTACCAGCCTCTATCAAGGTCCTATTTTTCCTTTCAGCAATGCCATTTTGCTGAGGTGTTCTAGGTGAAGAGAATTCTTGAAATATCCCATAGTCTTCACACAGCTTTGTCATGCTTTCAGACTGAAACTCAGTACCATGGTCACTTCTAATTTTGACCACTGTACAGTTCAATTCATTCTGAATTTGCTTAACAAAACTATAGAAGACACTAGGTGTTTCAGATTTCTGCTTTAAGAAGAACACCCAGGAAAACCTTGAGTAGTCATCAACAACTACAAAGGTGTAGACCTTCCTACCTAAGCTGTGAACTGGCATTGGACCAAATAGATCCATATGCAAGAGGTATAAACACCTCACAGCATCTTTGTTGTCTAAGCTTCTAAAGGTGGATTTAGTCTGCTTGCCCTTTTGACAAGCTGAGCAAATGCCATCTTTGACACACTTAACTTGAGGACCATTCCTCACTAACTCTTTACTAAAGAGTTTGCCAATAGTCTTGTAATTAAGATGAGCAAGCCTCTTGTGCCATTTGACACATTGAGAGACTGTCTCATCAGCTACAAGACAGACTGGAGAACAATTGTTCTCAACCATAATGTCTAAGCAGTAGACATTTCTCTTTCTATATCCAGTCAAAATGATCTCTTGATCACTTGACCTCTTGATATGACAACCATTTTTAACAAATGAGATGTCATACCCTACATCACTTAATTGACTTATACTAATGAGGTTGTGTTTCAAACCTTTAACATAAGCCACTTGAGTAATGGTAACAAGGTTAGAAGAAATGTTACCAAACCCTTTGATGATTCCTTTTTCAGAACCACCAAAGGTCACCTTTGGACCATTTTTGATTGGGATGTAGTCCTTCAGTAGTCCCCTAGTTCCAGTCATGTGTCTGGAACATCCACTATCCAAGTACCATGTAGGGGTATGGCCACTTGGATTCACCTGCAAAACAAATTAATGAACCTTAGAACCCAAAGTAAACTTGGGTCCTTGGTGATTGTTAGTTTGCAATTTGACATAGCTACCTGCTGTCTTTCCAACAGGTAACTTGCTACTCAACTTGGCACTGGCATTGTGCCAACAATCCAAAGCAAAGTGGCCAACCTTGCCACAGCACCAACATTCAAATTTGTTGTACCTTTGCTTAGGTACTGACTTAGCTGTCTTAACTACAGCAGTCTTGTTGAATGTTGGGGCTTTGCCCTTGGACTTGGACTGATCCTGAACAGTCCTAGCTGGATTAACAAAACCCAGTCCAGTCTTTCCTTTATGATGAACAAAATCATCAATCAAGGGTAGCACTGATTTAGGTTTTGAAAACCTAGCTACTAGCTCTTTCTCCTTCTGAAGATTAATCTCCAGTTTCTTAATTTGATCATTCTTAAATGTGATAGTTCCCATCTGAATCACTGTAATGTGTTTCAGCCTGGCTACCTCATTAAGTTTTTGATCATAATTCTTTTCAAAATCTGTTGCAGCTGCCTTGAGATCAGCAATCTCCTTTGCCTGACTTTTGGCTAGGATCTTGCTTTTCTTATAGGCTTGCAACAGTACCTTATATTCATCTAAGAGCTGATGAATATCTCCCTCAGATTCAGAAACACTTCCATCACTTGATGAAGATGAATCTGACTCTGAACTAGAACTGGACTCAGAATTTGAGTTAAACCTTGTACCTGACTGGGTCCTGGCTGCTCCAGGTTTTTGGTACTTTCAGTCAAAGCCATCAGTCCTTGGCTCTGGCAGTCTTCTTGCTCATAGATAGATTCCATGATCTGCATAAACTCTTCTTCTTCTTCAGCAAATAGCCCTATGTAGGCTTCAGCATCTGTCTCAGTGTCTGAAGAAGACATGTCTGAAAGAGTCTTCTCATTCTTTGCAACAAAGGACTTTTCCTTCTTTCCTTTGAAGTGAGTTTTCTTTTTGTCACTGGATTCCTTCCTTCTTTCAGGACAATCTGCAATTACATGACCCTGTCTATTGCAGCAGTAACATACTATCTTAGACCCAGTTGCCTTACTAGTCTTGGTCCTTTTCTTGTCCTTCTTTGAAGGCTTCTTTTCCTGATACTGGACTTCTTTCCCTTTGGAAGATGAAGGTCTAGACCTCCACTGTTTCTTCTTCAGGAACTTCTGAAAATGTCTGGTGAAAGCAGCAAAGTCTTCATCACTTTCACTGCTTGTAGATTTAGTGCTAATAGACTCATCAGAATCTGATTCAACTACCTCTGGAGGAGGAGTTGATGACTTAGTCCTGTTCTTTCTAGGTACTTCTGACTTAAAGGCAACAGTCCTTTCCCTGTGTTCAGTCCTTGTTGACTTTTCCTCCTCTTTTCTTACTGACAATTGCATCTCATAAGATAACAACTTGCCAAACAGTGTGGGAGGAGGAATTTCTCCCAACTTTGCCATTTCTCTGATGGCACAGATCTTAGTGTCCCAATCTTTGGTTAGGGACCTCAAGAACTTATCATTCAATTCATAATTTGTGAACTCTCTTCCATAGGACATGAGTTCATTAACAATTCTGTAGAACTTTTTGTAGCATTCAGTGATGCTATCTCCTCTTCCTTGCCTAAAGCTCTCATATTCTTGATTAAGCAAGGACTTCCTATCTTGTCTTACTTCTTCAGAACCTTCCATGTAGACAATGAGGGTATCCCACATTTCTTTTGCTGTTTTACAGTGAATAAGGTTCTGGAAGGTGGCATCATCAATTGCACTAACTATTATGTTCTGTGCCCTTTTGTCCATAGTGGCTAGGACAATTTCATCCTTGGTCATCTCAGAGAAATCCTTTGGAGTTCTCTGTGTGGCATCCAAGACTGAAATCTTCATGGGCACATAAGGCCCTTCCTTGACTGTGATGTAGATCCTAGGGTCAGAGGCCTCCATGAACAGCCTTACCCTTTCTTTCCAGATTCCAAATATCTCTTTTCTGCATATGGGCAGTTTCATTGAACCCAACTCCTTATGATTCTCTGAAGAACCCATATTTCTTGATTTTCTTGAAACTGTGTTCAGACTCAATCTGAATCTGCCAAACTGGATCTCCTCAGACAGTTAGTCCTGATTTTGAGGAACCTGCCTCTGATACCACTTGAAAGATATGGTACCTAAACACCTAGAGGGGGGGGGTGGGGTGAATAGGTGACCTAATCCTTTTTAAATTTTGTTTGGCAGCACAACAACTATTTCACAGAATTCTACAGCTAACAGCAATTACAGCATAAACAGTCAATTCACAGCACAGCACAGAAGACACACTAATTTATAGTGGTTCCCCAATCTTTGGGTACATCCACTTTCCCCCTTCGCCTATCTAGCAGTGTACTAGATTCGGCCAAACTTCTCCACTAACTCAGAACCAAACTAGGTTCCTACCTCAGGCCCAAAGCCTTACACTCAGCCAAAAGGCCTACACTCAGCCACCCAGGCCTACACTCAGCCAATTAAGGCCTACACTCAGAGTTCTTCAACTCCTACACTCAGGCAACAAGCCCTACCCTCAGCCTTTATAAAATAGGCTTACAATCACTCAGATCCAATGGATCTTACAAGATGTAATTGAAATAAAATTGCTAACTCTACAACTCAGAAAGATGAGAGGAGTTGAGAGTTTCTTGAAGAGTTCTTGGAAGAACTCAGCTTGATCCAAACTGACTTAGCTTTCTTCAAAGCTTCTTGAGTAGAACTGAATTAGTCTGAATCTTCTGCTTCTTGAAATCCAGATGACTCTGAATTCTTCTTCTCAGCCTTAGTTCCAAAGACTGAATTCTTGGATGGAGCTCTCTCTCTCCAACTTCTTAGATCTGCAGTTGGACTGCCTGATCTTCTTGTGTTGATCCTCAGTGTATCACTTCTTGATTTAATCTGATCAACCACTTCAGTTATTCTCACAACATGTAATGATAATGAACAACCTTCTATATTTTTTTGTAAACTATGGGTGCCTATTTATAGGCTTCCTTCATGGTAACCGGCTGGTCCGGTTCATAACAGACTTCTGACTTCTCTGACAGTTGATGTAGACCGGCTGGATCGGCAGCTGTCATGTCAACCAGTCACTTCTTGAAATTCTCTAACTGTCAGATAGTGTCGAGACTTTCTGTTCTTAAGTGTCGACACTTATAGACTAAGTGTCGACACATGTTGTGTAAGTGTCGACACAAGTCTACAAGGTGTCGACACAATTCCTTGTATGTCTCGACACAGATACTTCTGCATGTGTCGACACTGAAATTGAGTGTCGACACAAGTACTTGTTCTTCATTCTTTAACTGTATTCTTCTAAGTGTCGACACATCTCCTTTGTGTCGACACATCTTCATGTGTTGAAACTGTCAAGTGTCGACACTGCTTCTTGGTGTCGACACAAGTCTTCAAATTTGTTCCTTCAGCTGAGTGTCGACACATTCCCTTAGTGTCGACACTTGTACTTAGAATATTTTGTAAACTTTTCTGTTCTCTGCTAAGTGTCGACACAGCTCCTTGTGTCGACACTTTCTTCAAGTGTAGAGTCTTCTGGTTGTGTGTCGACACATTGTGCTGAGTGTCGACACATTCTTCAATACTGAGTCTTTAGCTAAGTGTCGACACATTGTGCTGGGTGTCGACACTTACTTCAAGTGCTGACTCTTCTGCATAGTGTCGACACATAAACTGTTCAAGTTGAACATTGTGTTGAGTGTCGACACTTGTACTTAGATTCTGCAGACTTTTGCTGAGTGTCGACACTTACTTCAAGTGTCGACACTTTCTGGTGTTGACTCAGCTCTTCTAGGTGTCGACACTTCTGCTAAGTGTCGACACAGCTTTTCTGCATTCTTCTACACTGAGTGTCGACACAGCTCCAAGTGTCGACACTTTCTGACTGGTGTCGACTCTTCTTCCCAGGTGTCGACACAATGACTCCAAGTGTCGACACTGCTTGTCTGGGTGTCGACACAAGCTTTCTCAAGTGTCGACACTTTCCCTCTGGGTGTCGACACATGGACTTAGAATTTTTAGCTTCAGTCCAGTGTATTCCTAACCTGCACAAGTAACTCAAACAAACATCAAATACACTATGATGTATATCATTGAGTTAGGTGAGGCTTCTTCAAATCAGGTACATTTGACCAATGTACCCAACAGGGAGACCTTTCAGGAAGACGAAATCCCCCAAACAACAAATGCTAACTCCGTTCTTCGCCGATTGGCGTACTTTTCATATTGCTCTTGGGCGATCCGGAGCTTCTACCGAATAAGTCGTACGACAACTTCCATGTCCTCGAGCGCCTCTGGGCCCAACAAAGGCCGCTCGCCAACCTCGGCCGAAAATAGGGGATTCCGACATCGACGCCCATATAAAGCTTCGAACGGAGCCATTTGCAAGCTTTCTTGATAGCTGTTATTATATGCGAATTCCATAAGCCGCAAACGTTCATCCCATGATCCGCCATACTCAAGAATGTAGCATCGAATCATATCTTCCACAATTTGGTTGACTCGTTCCGTTTGGCCATTCATCTGAGGGTGCTAAGCAGTGGAATACCTCAAATCCGTCCCCAAACCCTCTTGTAAACTTTTCCAGAAACGAGAAGTAAATCGAAAATCCCGGTCTGAAATGATATTGACTGGCACACCATGCAGTCGGATGATCTCGTTCACATATAGCTCCGCTATTGTCTTCATCGGGTAGTTGACCTTAAAGGGTATGAAATGAGCACACTTGGTCAACCTATCCACGATCACCCATACGGAGTCATGTCCTCGTGGAGATCTTGGTAAGCCTGTAATAAAATCCATTGAAATGCTTTCCCATTTCCATGTTGGAATCTCCAATGGCATCAACTTGCCACCAGGCCTCCAATGATCAGCTTTCACCCGCTTACAGGTATGACATTCAGATACAAATTGCGCTATATCTCTTTTCATTCCATCCCACCAGACAATTTGTTTCAAATCACGGTACATTTTAGTTGAGCCTGGATGGTAGGCCATACGTGAGCCATGTGCTTCTCGACATACCATCTCGCGAATGTCTCCAACTGCGGGGATACAAAATCGACCGCGATACTTTAACGTGCCCCCATCATCAATAGCAAAATCCGGTAAGTCACCCTTTTCAGTCCGCAGAAATAAATGTAAAAGCTCAGGATCATCCCTTTGATGTTGTCTTACAAGCACCATCCATGAAGGTTCTTCGACTGCCGAACGACTTTGCGGTTCATATCTTCCCACGGAAATATCCATCAAGAGAAATTCCTCCACAAGACGGTCGACGGAAAGATTAAATAATTTCCCCGTCTTCCGACTCAAAGCATCGGCCACAACATTAGCTTTCCCGGGATGATACTGAATTTCCACATCATAATCAGCTACATATTCAAGCCATCGCCGTTGACGCAGATTAAGTTCCTTTTGCGTGAAGACTACTTCAAACTTTTATGATCTGTAAAGATTTTACACTGTGCACCATACAGTAAGTGTCTCCACAATTTCAATGCAAATATCACCGCTGTGAACTCCAAATCATGCGTTGGGTAGTTCTTTTCATGACTTTTCAACTGCCGAGACCCATACGCAATCACCTTTTTGTCTTGCATTAAAACACATCTAAGTCCAACGTGCGATGCATCCACAAAAACATCATAATCTATCCCTTCTGTCAGTAAGATCAACACAGGAGCGGTACATAGTCTGTTCTTGAGTTCAAGGAATGATGCCTCATACTGGTCATTCCACTCAAACGCCACATTATTCTGGGTTAAGCGAGTCAAAGGCGCAACCAACGTAGCAAAACCTTCTACAAATCTGCAATAATAGCCGGCCAATCCCAAGAAGCTCCGAATCTCCTTGGGTGTCTCCGGTCTCCTCCACTCCATGACTGCAGCAATCTTTTCGGGATCCACTGAAATTCCATGTTGATTAATGATATGCCCCAGAAAGGCAACTTGAGACAACCAAAACTCGCATTTGCTTAGCTTGGCAAATAAACCGTTGGTCTCGCAAAGTGGCCAATACCAATCGCAGATGCTGTTCATGTTCCTCAGCACTGCGGGAGTAAACAAGAACGTCACCAATAAAAACCACCACGAACCGATCCAGGTAGTCCTTGAACACCCGGTTCATCATATCCATGAAGGCTGATGGTGCGTTGGTCAAACCAAACGACATCACCAGAAATTCAAAATGGCCATGTCTTGATCGAAATGTAGTCCGCGAAATATCAGACTCCCGAACCTTTAGCTGATGATAGCCCGAGCGGAGATCAATCTTCGAAAATACTGAACTGCCACGCAGTTGATCAAACAAATCATCAATTCTTGGCAGTGGGTACTTGTTTTTAATAGTCACCTTGTTCAACTCCCGGTAATCAATGCAAAGCCGCATCGACCCATCTTTCTTCTTCACAAATAACACCGGTGCACCCCAAGGTGAGGAATTTGGCCTGATAAACCCCTTTGCCAATAAGTCATCCAGCTGTGTATGCAATTCTGCTAGCTCACGCGGGGCCATTCTATACGACGCTTTCTCAATAGGCCGCGTACCCGGCTCTAAATCAATGACAAACTGAACATCACGATCAGGGGGAAGACCAGGAAGATCAGTAGGAAAAACATCTGGAAAGTCACGCACAACAGGAATCTCCTCCAAACGCGGCAAAACAGCACTAGTCCCCATAACCGAGACTAGACAAGCAAAACAGTCGGAAACAAACAACGTCCGAACACATACCGCTGAAATCCCTGGAGAATCCTGAAAAGAAGCACCATAAACACTTCCCGGCTGACCATTGTCCTTGATAAAATCCAAGCGCTTTCCTTTGCACTGGATGACACCGTCATAACGGGATAACCAGTCCATGCCCAGAATGACGTCAAAATCTTCCAAATCGATCACTTTGAAATCAGCCTTTGCTAAGAAATCCCCCAACAAAATGGGACAATCAAGAAGACCCCAGTCTGCAACCACAGAAGTACCGGAAGGAAATTTCACGAAAAAGGCATTCCCCACTCGATCTGGTGTCAAATGATACCGATCCAGAAAGGTTCGAGCCACAAATGAATGGGTCGCGCCAGAATCAAAGAGAACACGCGCCCAACGATTCTTTACCTTAAAGTTTCCTATAAGGGTACATATGTAGCTAAGAACTACGCACAAGAGTCATAAACAAAACGTGAACCAGAGGAAGGAATCGAACCTGCGATAACCTGAGGTGACATCTGAGCTTACTCTGAAGAGATTACATTTAACTTCCCTTTTCCTTTGTCCAAACGCGGAGGCGGAGACAAAGCCTGGAGTGGCCTTGGCTGAAGCACGGCTGGTTTTGTGGGCACCTTGCCTTGAGATGTCCCTGTTTGCCACACTGATAACAGGCTTTCTCTTTGGCCCAACAACAAGCAGAATCATGTCCCTTCCGTCCACACACTGCACACTCCAAGTCTCTGGTTGGCGCACCATGAATGGCGTGCACCTACTCCTTCTTCTGCATCCCCAACCGCTTGAAACATTTCTCAAATGGGTGGCCTGAACGTCCATAGAAGCTACACGTCTCCTTACTCTTCTTTCTTACATCTGATGCTTGGGAGATTTTCCCTTCCACGAGCTGTCTCTTACCCTGCCTCATCAGCTACCCTCTTTGTTTTACAGTTTCTATAGCTTCCACCTTCAAAGCAGCCTCAACCACACTGGTATAACTTGTTGCTCCATAAGCACTTGCAAACTGCTGAACATCGCTTCGGAGTCCGCCAAGAAATCTCTTCACTCGGTCAGCTTCCGTCGTCACCAAGCTCGGAGCGAACCGACTTAGCTTGCTAAACTCAATTTCATACTCACTAACTGTGAGTTTCCTCTGCTTCAGGCACAAGAAGTCATTCATCAAGCGGTCCCTTTCCACTGACGGCAGAAACTTGCACCGTAATATTTATTTGAAGGCTTCCCACGAACATCCCTCCACTAGGCTTTCCTTTTCTCGCAACCACCAACCTTTATCTAACCCTTTAAGTTGATAGGCGGCAAGCATCACCTTCTGGTCCTCGGTAACGCCAGAATAGACAAACATCTCTTCCAACGTGATCACCCAATCATCCAAGATCACAAAGTCCGCTTTTCCATCATAAGTAAGTGGTCCAAGTCGCTGAAACTGCGAGATGAAAGTCATCGTAGGAGGAACCACAACTGGGGGTATCAATGCCATGGAAGGAGTAGAACTAGTGGGGCCTCTGACAGTCTCTTGCACTCTTGGTGCCAGCCCAGACATCGCTGATGACATTGCTTGGAGCTGGGACTGCACTTCCTGCACCTGCCTCGTCAAAGCCTCATTACTTTGGCATAGACTATCCATCAGGGCATTATTCTGCGCGCCCGAAGACTCGCCCTCGGATTGGGGAGTTTGCCTTATCACTAGACGCTTCGACATCCTATAAACACGTTCACCCTTATCAAGCTCAAACGCAACAAAACACACAACTGCTATGTACAGACCAGACATATATAAATATGCACATCAACTGCTAACTTGATCTGGGAGTTTAAGAATGATGTGATGCCTTGCCGAAGATGACTCACTGTCATCCCACTAACTTGTGCGTAAACCATGAATGCATGAATTTCTTTGACCCAAAACCATGAGTGTACATGTGTCATCAGGTACATCTTTAGCTTGGCACGTTGTGCTCATGCAATGTTATGTTATGCGTGCTGTGCTATGCATGCTAGAAAAGGTCTTGATGCATGCCATGAGCGGTCATACGCATCACAATGCTATGCATCCCATACTACATAGCATTGTATGCAACGAAGAAAAGAAAACGTGCTAGTCGCATCCATGTGGTAAGGTTATGCATCCCATACTACATAACCCGCACATGTTGCCCCTATGGTGGATCCATATACAACCACATATTATACAACCCATACTACATAATATGCCTCGTATACTTCTGTTCATGCCATGAGTGTAGTGTGTGTGCTTCAGCCAAGACATACTGATGGCACCTCAGTGTGTGTATGATATGATGCTTACGACAATGACAAAAAGAAAAGTTTGCCCGACCAATTATCAAGCAAACCTGGCTCTGATACCAACTATCACAACCCGCATTTCCTCAACGAGTACATCGTATCAGAGTAAGAAGAACTACGTGTTGTGATGCCACGTCATGCAGGGGATAACTGCACACGCTCAGGCAAACGCTCGACGCTTCCTTTAGTAGTTGAAAACCATCAGTTGTATGCAAGAAAACTGTTTAATTTGATGGCCTTATCCCTCGGCCTTATGAATCAAAACATGTATTTGTACGCGGCGGAAAATACTTTAATTTACGTATGACGATCTCCTATATGCAGCCTAGATTTATGATCATATAAGAAATCATTCTTTTTACGTTGTTTGGAAAATACGTCTTAGTTTATCAAAACATGTATGCATGATATAGGATAATAGGTTTATTTTATCTTGAAAATCTCTAATGCAACCTATCATAAATCCTTCCCAAGAGCAAAGAGACATCATCTCAGCCAAATGAGTCACATTAGCAGTCTCGCATTCATATATCACAAGTAAAGAAAGACAACAATGGGCGCCAACAAGCTGACACGAACCCATTGGGGCACATACAGGCCTCTTAGGGAATGCGTGCACATTTTCGAGCCCGGGTAAAGTTGCTCAAAACGGGTTGATGGTATGGAAGATGGGTACAAAAAACAAAAAAAGGGGTAAAAAGTCCTTCAGGAAAAAATGGTCTAGGACGATACAGAAACACTTTTCAAAACAGGGAAAAATGGTCGTTTTTGTGCGTGACATGCCCCCCGACACGGGCGTGTCGGGGCGTGACCCAGGGCGTGCCCCGGGGCGTGACCTCCTTGACTCGACGAATTTTCTTGCGTCGAGTTGAGCTCGACGAATAGGGTACACGCCCCGTGACAGGGGCGTGTCACGGGCCATGTCCCTCTCTATCGAGTGTCAAGTGTCGTGTGTCGAGAGAGGGGACACGGCCTGTGACACGGGCGTGTCACAGGGCATGTCCAGCTTTGTCGAAGTGTCGATACTTTGAGTCGACGAGAGGTCGAGACACGGGTTACACGCCCTAGGTCACGGGCGTGACCTATCGATCACGGGCGTGTACCCGCCGTGTACCTTGTGGATAAACTGGAACTTGTCGGATTCTACGCCGCTTAAGGTACACGCCCTGTGACACGGGCGTGACACAGGGCGTGATAGGTCCGAAAATCGACTTTTTCCAGTTTTTTTGTGCCGTTCATTTCCCTGATTCTGGATCGAATGGTCCAGCTCTGTTCTGGAGGAAATAAGGCCGAAACAGAGATTTTTTCCTCCTCATTTCACCTTCTTCTTCATCTTCTTTCTCATTACAAAAGCTAAGGCAAGGGAAGGAAAGAGAGGAGCAGCCGTCGCGGTGTCATCGCAGTTTAGGCAAGCGGTGTTCTTCACCCTTGCCAATCTTGTTTTCTTGTTCTTTGATTGTGCAAGTTTAGCTAGTTTGCCTCTTTCAATTTTCCTAGCTTGTTCTTCTTGTTTTGTGTTGTACCTCACTAGCCTTGTTATTCTTGTTTTGGTTTAGTCATGAATCCTCTTGATCCCCATGTCTTACATGCTTACCACCTTATTATCGAATTTCCCTATGCTCAATTAATTCATGTAGCTTTTCTTGTTCATGTGATGCATGTAGCTAATTTGATTCATGTAGTTAGTTTGATTCATGTAGCCTTTCTTGTTCATGCGATTCTTTCTTTTTCATATCAAACTCATGTGATTCTTTCTTATGCAAGTAATCAAACTCTATCAAGTTGTAGTCATGAGTGAGGACGAAGGAAGGAAACGTGTGTAGCTTGGGTTATGGTGAGATTTGCTTATGGTGTTGCGCTTGGGTTCGCTTATAGTGAGTTTTGCGAGGCAAATTGTGAACCATGGCAGGAGCGTTTGTGTGAGGATTCGGTAAGGGGTGGTGTGGTTTAAGCCTTTGTGGCCACCGGATTTGGATTGGTGGTGTGGAGCACCATTTTGGCCCCGATTTGGGCTAGCTTTTATTGGTGCATTCCACTTTAGGGCCGCCACCAAAAGACCCTTGCGGAATCGAACTTAACCGCTGCTTATGTTTCACGAGTATGGTTGATTCTTGTTCTAAAGATGATGGCTTGGGCATGTGTATTGCCTTTTTGCTCCCGCGGTTTGAGCAGGACTTGGTGAGAAGTGCACGCACTTGGTGCGTTTGACACTTTGGATTGATAGTGTTGAACACTTGTTTTCCACCTGTTTTGTTTACTCATTTACTTACATGAACCATTGCTACGGGGTCGGTAAGCCCCTTCGTCATATTTTCTGAACTTCATACTCTATTGTGTAGCTTTCATGATTGCTGAGGTGTTCTTTCTTGAATGCCTCAGGTGCAGGTTGTAGCCGGTTGAGCGGCTAGGTTTTGTTGGTGGAGTCTACTGGGAGCTAGCCAAGCTTGCTTAGCGAGGTAGTTCTTACTTGCTTGTACAGACATGTATGTGCCCCAATGGGTTTGTGTCAGCTTGTTGGCTAGTATTTGATTAATTGAACAAGAAAGAATCACATGAGTATGATATGAACAAGAAAGAATCACATGAACAAGAAAGGCTACATGAATCAAACTAACTACATGAATCAAATTAGCTACATGCATCACATGAACAAGAAAATCTACATGAATTAATCGAGCATAGGGAAATTCGATAATAAGGTGGTAAGCATGTAAGACATGAGGATCAAGAGGATTCATGACTAAACCAAAACAAGAATAACAAGGCTAGTGAGGTACAACACAAAACAAGAAGAACAAGCTAGGAAAATTGAAAGAGGCAAACTAGCTAAACTTGCACAATCAAAGAACAAGAAAACAAGATTGGCAAGGGTGAAGAACACCGCTTGCCTGAACCGCGATGACACCGCGACGGCTGCTCCTCTCTTTCCTTCCCTTGACTTAGCTTTTGGAATGAGAAAGAAGATGAAGAAGAAGGTGAAATGAGGAGGAAAAAATCTCTGTTTCGGCCTTATTTCCTCCAGAACAGAGCTGGACCATTCGATCTAGAATCAGGGAAATGAACGACACAAAAAAACTGGAAAAAGTCGATTTTCGGCCCTGTCACGCCCTGTGTCACGCCCGTGTCACAGGGCGTGTACCTTAAGCGGCGCAGAATCCGACAAGTTCCAGTTCATCCACAAGGTACACGGTCGGGTACACGCCCGTGACCGATAGGTCACGCCCGTGACCTAGGGCGTGTAACCCATGTCTCGACCTCTCGTCGACTCAAAGTGTCGACACTTCGACAAAGCTGGACACGCCCTGTGACACGCCCGTGTCACAGGCCGTGTCCCGTCTCTCGACACCCGACACCCGACGCTCGACGCTCGACACTCGACACTCGACACTCGACACTCGACACAGCGGGACACGGCCCGTGACACGCCCGTGTCACGGGGCGTGTACCCCATTCGTCGAGATCAACTCGACGCAAGAAAATTCGTCGAGTCAAGGAGGTCACGCCCCAGGTCACGCCCTGGGTCACGCCCCGACACGCCCGTGTCGGGGGGCGTATCACGCATAAAAACGACCATTTTTCCCTGTTTTGAAAAGTGTTTCTGTGTCGTCCTAGACCATTTTTTCCTTAAGGACTTTTTACCCCTTTTTTGTTTTCTGTACCCATCTTCCATACCATCAACCCGTTTTGAGCAACTTTACCCGGGCTCGAAAATTTGCACGCATTCCCTAAGAGGCCTCACCGAGTCCCCACATTGGACTCCGGTTTGCTGGGGAATCGTGCAACTAGGCAACCAAAACAGCCACGCGAAAGCCCGCGTGAAAACCATGCTCGAACAACGGTCAAAGCCAACATAACGCCCATCAAGCATATGAAATCATTCAACGAAAAAAATACGGGGCGTTACACCATGGAACTGAATTTCAATCTGAAAATATGACAAAGTTGTGTGAAGAATTTGAGATTCATCAGGAATTCTCCTCACCTAGAACTCCTCAGCAAAATGGAATTGCTGAAAGGAAGAATAGGACTCTTATTGAGGCTGGTAGAACTCTATTGAGTGACACTTCTCTCCCAAAATATTTTTGGGCTGAGGCAGTAAACACTGCATGTCATGTGCTCAATAGGGCTTCCATCACTAAGAGCCACAAAAAGACACCCTATAAGGTTATGAAAGGCAGAAAACCAAACTTATCCTATTTTAGGTTCTTTGGTTGCAAGTGCTATGTGCTTAACAATGGCAAGTCTTACCTGACAAAGTTTGTTGCCAAATACCAAAATGGGATATTTGTTGGGTACAACAACAATAGTAAGGCATATAGAGTCTATAACTTGAATACACAAGTTGTAGAAGAGTCTGTACATGTTATATTTGATGAATCAAGACTTATTAACAGTGAGTTGCCTAGTAGTTCTTGTAGCTCTATAGGTATAAAAGAGAAGATGGACATGCTGACTATCAAAGAAGATCAAACTGCTAGGCTAGATGAAGATAAAGATGCCTGTTGTCCAGGGGAGAACAAGTCTCTCTGGATGAAGAAGATAATGAAGTACAGCAGAATGAAGAAAATGGAGAAAGTCAAACTGCAGATAGACTTCCTCCAACAGTTAGACATTTAAAGGATCATCCTGTACACCAGATTATTGGTGATCCTAGACAAGGGGTTCAAACTAGAAGCATGAGCTTGAACACTATACTATGCTCAAGCTTCTTGTCTCAATAGGAACCTAAAAGATTTGAAGAAGCTATACAAGACCCACACTGGATTGATGCTATGCAGGAGGAGTTGAATCAATTCAGGAGATGCAAGGTCTGGAAGTTAGTTCCTAAACCAAAAGACCACAATGTCATAGGGACTAAGTGGATCTTCAGGAACAAGCTAGATGAGTGTGGGATCATAATTAAGAACAAAGCAAGGCTGGTTGCCAAAGGATACAGACATGAAGAGGACATAGACTTTGATCAAACATTTGCCCCTATGGCAAGGTTGGAAGCAATCAGGCTATTCCTAGCCTATGCAGCTTATCAGGGTTTCAAAGTGTTCCAAATGGATGTTAAGTCAGCATTCCTGAATGGATACTTAAAGGAGGAAGTCTATGTAGAACAACCATCAGGTTTTATTGATCCACTCTATCCTAATTATGTGTATAGGCTTAGGAAAGCCCTATATGGTTTGAAACAAGCCCCAAGGGCTTGGTATGAAACCTTATCTACTTTCCTCATTGAGAACAAATTCTCAAGGGGGAAAATAGACAAAACTCTATTCCTTAGGGAATCCAATGGGAAGATAATTCTAGTCCAGATATATGTTGATGACATAATATTTGGTTCTACTGAAAACAACCTTTTGTAGGAAGTTTGCTAAACTTATGCAAAGGAAGTTTGAGATGAGCAGTGTGAGAGAACTTAAGTTCTTTTTGGGACTCCAAGTAAGACAGACTGATGATGGTCTGTCCATATCCCAGTCTAAGTTCACCCAGGAGTTAATTAAGAAGTATGATATGGAGTCATCCACTACCATGAGAACTCCAATGGGGACAAGTATGTCTCTAAGCAAAGATGATGTAGGAAAACCTGTAGATGAGTCTTTGTATAGAGGGTTAGTTGGCTCCCTCCTTTATCTGACTGGTAGTAGACCTGACATCATGTATGCTACATGTGTCTGTGCTAGGTACCAATCCTACCCAAAAGAATCTCATTATACTGTTGTTAAGAGTATTTTGAGATATCTTAAGGGCACACCTAATCTAGGTCTTTGTTACCCTAAGAATAGAGATTTTCTACTGACTGGATATTCAGATGCAGATTTTGCAGGATGCAAAGAAGATAGAAACAACATAACTGGCACCTGTCAATTTCTAGGAGGGAGATTGATGTCATAGAGCTGTAAGAAGCAGACTAGTGTGGCAATCTCCATAGCTGAGTCTAAGTATGTAGCTGTAGGGAGCTGTTGTGCACAGCTGTTGTGGATACAACATCAGCTTAAAGATTATGGTATCCAAGTAAGTAGAACCCCATTATTCTGTGATTCTTCAAGTGCTATTTCTATTGATCATAATCCTGTTTCTCATAGTAGAACAAAGTATATAGAAATAAGATATCATTTTCTTAGGGATTATGTAGAAAAAGAGGATATATGTTTAGAATTTGTCAATACAAGTTTTCAAATGACTGACATGTTCACTAAGCCATTGGATGAAACTAGATTCAATAATTTTAAAATTGAATTAGGTATGCTGAACATAGAATAGATTGACAAATTTGTCTGAGTAATTTTGTGTCAACAGAAGTTGTGTCAAAAAAGAGGTCTATGTCGACACAGAGAAGTTGTGTCGACATATCTAGAAAATTGGTGTCGACACTTCAGAGGAGTTGTGTCGACACATCCAGAAGTTGTGTCGCACACGTAGAATTAGAGTCAACACAGAATTTCTGTTGAACTAATAAGTATGTTGTGTCAACACATCATTAATTGGTGTCGACACATAGTAGTCAACACTTCTGTCGAGACATTAGCTGTCTGTGTCGAGACACCATCTCAACAGTGTCGACACATTAAGTAAATTTTGACGTGCCTTTTGACCTTCTATGTTTAGACACACATATATATGTCAAGCACAAACCCTGTCGACACGCTCTATTTTTGTTGAGACTAGATTCTTGTGTCGACAAACTCTCTCTTCTCCATTCAAGATTTCTCACCATCCCAATGGCGCTGAAACTTGACGAAAATGTGAACGAGGGATATGAACTGGTACGGAATGCCTTTGATGATGCTGAACCAGCGATTAAGGCTGTGATAGCTCTAATTGCAGAAAATGGCTTGGAGTATTTGACATCAGAACCTATAAAGATATGGAAGAAGGAAATCCTTGAGTTCTATGGAGCTGCAACTCAGGATTCAACTAGACTAAAAATTAGGTCTTCAGTCCAGGGTAATAAAAATCAAACTCACCATGAAGTGCATACGAAAAAACTTCATCTGCCAAAAATCAAGAAGATGAAGAAGTTACCTCTTCCAAGACCAGGGAAGCACTCCAGTGGTGTGGATTAGATCCCACCATGAAAATTGGATGATCCATGAATAGAAAAAAGATGAATGTTGTTGAGGCCAAAATTTGACTCCGACAAGCATTCACAAAATAGGGGCGTAGCCGACACCTACTTGGCCCAAGCTCGACCTCCGACTGGTTGTGAAGGACTAAAACTAGCCCACAGCCGCAGCAGGGATGTCCCACCGCTTACCCGGAAGGTCACAGAGAACTTCCCCTCCAAAGCCAAAAGATGGGCTTGGAGTTCCTCAGAAGACAGTGCCGATGATTCCCTTTTTGGGAGTCCAAAAAAGTCCATTCCGAAGAACCCCTATGGGCTTATTTATAGATTTCAGAATCTGAACTGCCAATAACAAAACTGCACCAGTCTGAAATTACTGCGGTACCCTTGGCTGGGTCTGCCAACAGCCTAACTCCGCTGTTCTGAGGAGCTATATGCAGTCCACTAAGGGTAAGAGGGTAAAAATACCCGGGGTAGAAGAGTAAAAACCTCTGTTTGACAGAGAAATATAATATATAATACAAAAAATGCCTCTTCTCGCCCTGGTGAGTGGAAAGGTACCTGCCGACGAGAGGGGCCCCACTGCCCATCTCGCCGGCGCCTCTCGCCCTTTATTGCGAGATCTCCTTGCTGCTGGAGACTCTCTCGCCCATGGAGGCCCTCTCGCCGCTGGATGGGGTATCTCGCCCATTGGAGAGTCCATCATCTCGCCGCTTGTGAGTGGGCCCCCCTGGTCCCATTTGCCCATCTTGACCTGTTTGCTTCTTGAGGGCTCTTTACGAGCCCGAGGTTGTACACAATCCCCGCTCGTTTTGAGATTACTCTAAGCTCAAAAAGAATGTTCAACCGAGGCTCGTTATTTAAGGCGCATTAAAAAATGTATTTATGAGGAATCTTCTGAGGCCCCCACCGGGGCCTATAAATATATGACTCCTGCCCCGCACACCTTGCACCCTGCTCCGCATATTCTTCTTCCCTATTCTTGAGTCTTTTGGAATGACGCACAGTCAAAGCTTTCGTGAACGTCTCGCACTAGTGCGAGAGCAGCACAAGGCCAACGTGGCTTCTTTTACCTCTTCTTTAGTTCACCCTCTCACCCCGTCGTCTCGCCTGAAAAAGACGAAGGCTGGGGGTCCGTCACCTGCCGCAGGAGATCTGTCTCGCGTTGCTTTGGAAACCATCCCCACTCCTCCTGCATCTTCCAAGGAAAAAGAGGTGGGTACTTACTTTTACCACTGTTATCTCCACGACCGGGTGCTCTCTTTTGTTGACTAATGCTTTTCAGGGGGCTCTTGTGGTTCCGCAGCCCCCGAAGAGTCCGCGAGATGGTTCTGCTGTCCACTGCGAGGAGTTCGATTCGCAGCCCTCTTCTACTCCCCCAACTACTCCCAGCGAGAGGAGGAACGACCCCTCCCCGGCCGCCGATACCTCTCTCCATCCTGGTAAGGGACCTTCCCTCGCCCTTTTGAATCCCCTTTGCTACTCTCACTTCCTTCTGCGAGTGCCTCTTCCACCTTGCCTCTACAACCCTTGCGAGATTCTCGGGCCAACTCTCCTATTGAGGAGCAGCCAAAGCGACTCTCCGTCTCGCCTCCTCCTGTAGATGGGATTGAAGACTATCTGGGTGACCCTTCAAATCCAGCGGAGATGAAGCGCAAGTCGGCTGAGCTCTTCCGGAAGCACGCGCGCATCATCCACTCCTTGACTCTGGATAAGCAGGCCGCGGAGAAGCGCATCGAGTCGCTGGAGAGCGAGTGCGCTCGTCTATCTTCCGGAGCTAATGCCGAGCTAGATGTCGACGGCACCGACCCTGAGGCCATCATCAATGAGACCGATATGCAGCTCCGTCTGGCGCGCCGTGGTCTTGAATCCATTCGCTCCTTCCACTCGCGGAGTAGACCTCCTCGCGGGGGAGCTCGCGGTGGCCGCTGGGAATGGCACCCGTACTGAAGGATGTTCGTCTCGCTATTCTTCTTTTTTCTTCTTCTCATGAAAGTTGTAATAACGGTAGTCTCGCCAAAGTATGTAGAGAGCTTGGTCCCGCGGGACGATTTCTGGACATATATTTTATTGCTTAATTTTTCATTCCCTTTTTTAACTTCTCCTTTTAATTATGCTATATATTTATATATATTTTTTTCCTGATTGTGATGGGTCGCGCCGATCGAGGTTTAGGAGAGAGAAAAGGACATCGACTCTTCCCTCCCCCCCATGTTTTCCCGCCCATTAATCATTGGCTATGTATCAGTTATAAATATGCCTAGTCCGGGATTAGATACCGCACTTTCCGCTTCTGCTGTTACCCAAGCTCTTGGCTTTCTGACCTTTCCGTCTCGCCGGCCCCTTCTCGCCTTCCTCTCTTGGGTATCTTGCCAATTTCTTCCTTCGTCTCGCCGAAGACCATTTCGCCAAAGAAGATGGGTAAGAAGAAGGTGGAGGAGGGTGAGGGGCGCAGCCGCTGCGGGAAGAGGTTTACTGACCATGACTTCCCGCTCGGCCGGCTCCCTCGAGAAGATCATGATAAGTTTGCCCGCGAGTATCTGTGGGAAGGGGTCGAGTCGCGTCCCCCCAAGGTCGGCGAGTGCATCAACACCTATTACCTGGGGGAACTCGCCTTCCCCGTCTCGCATTTCGAGGCGGGGTTGCGACTGCCCCTTTGGCCTAGGTGAAGCAGGTCTTCAAATACTTTGGTGTCGTCCCGGCACAGTTCAACCCTAACGCCATCTCGGCATTGATCGCCTTCGCCTGCTATATGCGCCGGGAGCGCATCGAGTTTAGCTTGACGGCCTTCCGCAAGCTTTTCATCTATCATGCCAACGCCGATGGCGTCTCGTATTTTACTGGGCAGGGGGTCAAGGTATGCGAGACGCCTAACAAGAACCATCATTGGCTCACCCGATTCGTCTTCATCCGGGGAGACTGTGTTGACTTCGGCGGCATCCCTCTCGCGCCGGTCTCTCCGCCAGAGAGCTTCTACGCCCCCCCACATCCCCTAGGTCCAGAGAAGCTGCTGTGCGAGTACTTAGTCGGCAAGAATTTCGAGGACAACTTCTTGCGGCGAGGTCTTGACTCGCTTCTTCCAGTGCTCCCGGGTGAGGGTATTCTTATCTTATCCTTTCGTTCCTCTCTCCTCGCTATTTGTCGTCTCGCTCCTCTGCTCGCTGTGCGCCCTTCCCTGTACTAAAATTGTTCCAGCGTCCCCTCCTTACAAGAGCAACATTCACCCCGCCAAGGGTCTTGATCTCGCCAATGCAGCGGCAGAGGCGGCGAGAGAGTCCCTGGCTGTCATCTCGCCGAAGCGTCCCGGAGATGACACGGTCCCCTCTCGCTCCAGCCCTCCCAAAAAGAAGATGAAGAAGGATGTAGTTATTTCCAAGGAAAGGAGGAAAGCTCCTCAAGGGAGCCCTATCTCTATAGGGGAAACTCCGCCGCCCCTCTCGCCTAATCACCAGGCCGTCTCGCCTACTCGCGGGACGGTAACTCTCTGCTCAACCTGCTGCCGCCTCCAACCTGCCCGCCGCGGCATCCAACCCGCGAGCTGTTGCCCCTGAACAGGCGGCTGCCACCTCCTCTCGCGAGGGAGACTCCTCTGGCCGTCCCGCTCCCTCCTCTCACATGAATTACAATCTGGGTCCCGTGGTTCATGATGTCGTCGGCGACCCGGTTCTGTTGTGGGGGCGGGACGCCATCCGCGTGTCCATCTCCACCCTCCTTCCATCTTGGAAGGAGCAAGAGGTCCCTACCAGCCATGCCTTCGCCATAGGGTACGGCCTCTATGGCGGCCATGACGCCATTCCGCCTGAGAGCGAGTCCACCAAGGACCTTGTGCTGAAAACTTGAAATCACCAAATGCGGGCCTTGGAGTTCTAGCACCGTTCCTCTCGCCGCCTCATTTATATTAATTCAAAGTGGAAGGCCAGCGAGGAAAATCTGGAGGCGGAGCGGGAGAAATCCACCGGTCTAGCGAGAAGGTTATCAGATGCCGAGTCCCTCCTCACGAAGGCCCAAGGCGGCGTGGTAAGCCATAACTTTTTTCCTTGGGTCTTTTTCCTTTCCCATCATTCTTGGTTAATTGCTAGGTCGTCCCGCAGGATGCCGAGACGGCGGAACAACTGCGATCGAGCGTGGCGGCTTTGGAGGAGGAGGTCCGGGTATTGATAGCTGAGAACGCGCGCCTTCAGGCTGATGCTGCGTCGTCGTCTCGCCGCGAGCCCTTCCGGACACCTCCGCCACATTACTCTTACGAGGAAGTTGAGGAGCGGTGCCGAGACGCTGGTGTCCGTGCGGCAGAGCTGGTGCTGCAAATGATGAAAGACCTGGGGGTTATTAAGGACGAATCCGAGACTGTGACTGCGCGCGACTTGGTCCCTGAGCTTTATAGCGAGGAGAGCGATGATTCTTCATCTGGCGAGGAGGACTGATGTGCCGCCTCCAAGATTTAGAATCACTCTCTCCTCCTTTTGATGTTGTAAAAACGTTAAACCATATTTTGTGGTATCTTTCCAGTGACGAGCGAGTGCTCATTTTTGTTGTCTCTATTTTTGTTTTCTATTTTGTGAAGTTAATCCCTGGTTTGTTTTTGCCTGCGGGACGGCGCTACCGCTTCGTCTCGCCGCGTAACCTTTCGGCCTTTTTTATGTTCTACGCAAGACGGCTTCTCGACGCGCTTACGACCGCGAGTTGACGCAATGCCTTGCCTCGCGAGTGCCCTTTCGCGACTGGCGAGACGATCCTCAAAAGCCATCCGCTGCGAGTGCTGCCACCTGCCCTACTCCACACCCCTTTTTCCTTAGTTTATTTTTTGTACCTTAGGACTAAGCTGAGATACTAAGGTGTAATGTCTCTTAAGGGGACTTTTCACCCTATTCCGCCAAAGTGAATTCTCTATCCTGTCAGTTCGATGCTGATGGAGATAGCTTGACCAAACCCTATCCCCCGCAGGCGAGCCTTCGGACCTGCCAGCTAGATGAGAGCCTGCGCAGCGGGTCTACCTGGGGCCGAGCCGAGCTCGGGGTGCCGATGAAGATCTCAAACCAAAACCTATCCCCCACAGGCGAGCCTTCAGACCTGCCAGCTAGATGAGAGCTTGCGCAGCGGGTCTACCTGGGGCCGAGCCGAGCTCGGGGTGCCGATGAAGATCTCAAACCAAAACCTATCCCCCACAGGCGAGCCTTCGGACCTGCTAGCTAGATGAGAGCCTGCGCAGCGGGTCTACCTGGGGCCGAGCCGAGCTCGGGGTGCCGATGAAGATCTCAAACCAAAACCTATCCCCACAGGCGAGCCTTCGGACCTGCCAGCTAGATGAGAGCCTGCGCAGCGGGTCTACCTGGGGCCGAGCCGAGCTCGGGGTGCCGATGAAGATCTCAAACCAAAAACCTATCCCCCACAGGCGAGCCTTCGGACCTGCCAGCTAGATGAGAGCCTGCGCAGCGGGTCTACCTGGGGCCGAGCCGAGCTCGGGGTGCCGATGAAGATCTCAAACCAAAACCTATCCCCCACAGGCGAGCCTTCAGACCTGCCAGCTAGATGAGAGCCTGTGCAGCGGGTCTACCTGGGGCCGAGCCGAGCTCGGGGTGCCGATGAAGATCTCAAACCAAAACCTATCCCCCACATGCGAGCCTTCGGACCTGCCAGCTAGATGAGAGCCTGCGCAGCGGGTCTACCTGGGGCCGAGCCGAGCTCGGGGTGCCGATGAAGATCTCAAACCAAAACCTATCCCCCACAGGCGAGCCTTCGGACCTGCCAGCTAGATGAGAGCCTGCGCAGCGGGTCTACCTGGGGCCGAGCTGAGCTCGGGGTGCCGATGAAGATCTCAAACCAAAACCTATCCCCCACAGGCGAGCCTTTGGACCTGCCAGCTAGATGAGAGCCTGCGCAGCGGGTCTACCTGGGGCCGAGCCGAGCCGAGCTCGGGGTGCCGATGAAGATCTCAAACCAAAACCTATCCCCCACAGGCGAGCCTTCGGACCTGCCAGCTAGATGAGAGCCTGCGCAGCGGGTCTACCTGGGGCCGAGCCGAGCTCGGGGTGCCGATGAAGATCTTAAACCAAAACCTATCCCCCACAGGCGAGCCTTCGGACCTGCCAGCTAGATGAGAGCCTGCGCAGCGGGTCTACCTGGGGCCGAGCCGAGCTCGGGGTGCCGATGAAGATCTTAAACCAAAACCTATCCCCCACAGGGGAGCCTTCGGACTTGCCAGCTAGATGAGAGCCTGCGCAGCGGGTCTACATGGGGCTGAGCCGAGCTCGGGGTGCCGATGAAGATCTCAAACCAAAACCTATCCCCCATAGGCGAGCCTTCGGACCTGGCAGCTAGATGAGAGCCTGCGCAGTCAGTCTACCTGGGGCCGAGCCGAGCTCGGGGTGCCGATGAAGATCTCAAACCAAAACCTATCCCCCAAAGGCGAGCCTTCGGACCTGCCAGCTAGATGAGAGCCTGCGCAGCGGGTCTACCTGGGGCCGAGCCGAGCTCAGGGTGCCGATGAAGATACCTCTTCCTGTCATTAGGACTTCACGAGAAATAATGAACAAGAAATAATTTGAGAAGTATATTATATTGATTATACTTTGAGTACATATCTTCTGCTCTCCCTTCTCATGGGTAGAAGCGTTTTTAGTCATCCCCACTCCAGGAATGGTTCAAAGTCCTACCCTCCACATCCTGGAGGTAGTAACCCCCCCGCTTTTAACACTCTCTCTACAATATAAGGTCCCTCCCAATTTGGATTGAGCTTTCCCACCGGGACGGACCTCCCTGCCGCATCAACCTTTTTTAGTACTATGTCTCCTTCCGCGAATTGCTTTATCCTGATATGCTTGTCGAAGTGCTTCGCCATTCGACGCTTGATCTCTTCCTGTCTGATGGCTGCTACGTCTCGCAGCTCCTCTGCCAGGTCTAGTGAGAGGCGCAGGCCTTCTTCATTTTCCATCCTCCATGTCTCGTCTCCATCACCTGCAGCCGCAACTCGTGGGGATCGGACCTCGAACTCCACCGGTAGTACTGCCTCACATCCATGGGAAAGCTTGAAAGGAGTCTCGCCAGTGGCCGTGTTCGGGGTTGTTCTCAGAGCCCATAGGACCGAGGGGAGCTGCTCTATCCAATTCCCTCTCAGATTCTCCACCTTCTTCTTTAGCAAGTTAACGATAATCTTGTTCGCCGCCTCCACCTGACCGTTGCTCCTGGGGTGGTGGACGGAGGCAAACCTGAGGTCGATGCCCAGCTGAGTGCAGAAGCTGATGAACTCTTCACTAGCAAACTGAGGGCCGTTATCCGTGACGATGGCCTGAGGCAGCCCGTGCCTGCAGATGATTTCCCCCCAGACGAAGTTCCTGATGACTTGGGAGGTTACCTTTGCTAGCGCCTTAACCTCCAGCCACTTGGAGAAGTAATCTATCATAACCAGGAGGAATCTTCTTTGTCCACTAGCTGGAGTTAACGGCCCAACTAAATCCATTCCCCAAATGGCGAAAGGCCATGGTGCTGTGATGCTTCGGAGCCTTTGAGCCGGCAAGAGCTGGAGGGGGGCGAAGAGCTGGCATTTTCGGCATTTCATCGCAAACTCTGTCGCGTCCTTCCTCAGGGTGGGCCAGAAGTACCCCTGTCTGACCACCCTTGCCTCCAACGTTCTCCCTCCGAAATGACTGCCACATTCCCCGGAGTGCACCTCCTCCAGAATGTGTCTGGTCTCCTCCTCCGTTACGCATCGAGCTAGGAGACCCGAAAGCATCCTCCGGTGGAGTCCTCCTTCATGCATGAGATAATGAGCCGCCTTGTGGCGAAAGCTCCTTGCCTCCTTGGCCCCCTCAGGGAGGGTTCCTGTCAGAAAGAATGTAACGAAAGGATCTACCCACGAGGGCCGCCGATCCACCTCCATTAGCTCCCCCTCTTCGATCGCTGGATGGAATAAATCAGTCAGGGCACCCCCTTCCCAAGGTCCAAACTTGGCCAATTGATCGGCAGCAGTGTTCTCTTCTCTGGGGACGTGCTGGATGGAGAACGTCCGGAACCCCCCGATGATCGTCCTCACCTTGGACAAATATTTCACAAGGGTGGGCTCCCGAGCTTCGAACTCTCCACGTATCTGAGATGCTACCACCAATGAATCTGTGAAAACCTCAACGTCCTTAATCTCGAGCTCCTTAGCCAAGCGAAGGCCGACTATCACTGCCTCGTACTCTGCTTGGTTGTTGGTTGTGGGGAAATGCAAGACGACCGCTTGTCTAATGGTCACCCCCCGAGGACTTGTTAGTACCACCCCTGCTCCAAGGGAGTGCTTTCCCGAGGCCCCGTCGACCATTATCTTCCATGCTTCTGGTGGCCGCGGCTCCTCGGCCCCGACCTCCGCGATGTAGTCTGCCAAGAAGTCGGCCACCACCTATGCCTTAATGGAGAGCCTTGGTACGAACGAAATGTTGAATTCACTCAACTCGATAGACCACTTGGCCAGCCTACCCGAGTGCTCTACTCCTTCAAAAATCTTTCGGAGAGGATGGTCCGTCACCACCCTAATCGAATGTGCTTGGAAATATGGCCGGAGCTTCCTGGCTGAAACAACCAAGGCGTATGCCAGCTTTTCTAGGATAGGGTAACGAAGCTCCGCCTTCCTTAGGATCCTGCTAACATAATAAATGGACAGCTGCTTCTTTCCCTCTTCTCTGACTAGGACGGAGCTCACCGCCTCTGATCCCACTCCTAGGTACAAGGTCAGATCTTCCCCCTCTTTTGGGCTTTGAAGCAGAGGAGCCAGGGAGAGTTTCTCCTTCAGCTTTTGAAAAGCTTCTTCGCACTCCGTTGTCCATTCAAATCTCTGATTCCCTCGTAGCACTTTGAAGAAAGGTGAGCACTTCTCTCCTGACCTGGAGAGGAATCTGCTAAGGCCGGCCAGCTTTCCTGTCAAGCGCTGCACCTCCTTAGCATTTCGCGGTGGTTCCAGCTCCAGAATGGCTTTTACTTTATCAGGATTAGGTTCTACCCCTGCCGGGGTCAGAAGGTGCCCAAGGAATTTCCCACGACTTGCCCCGAAAACACATTTTAAGGGGTTCAACCTCATTTTGAACTTTCTCAGGGTGGCGAACGTCTCCTCCAGATCCTGGAGGTGCGAGTTCACTCCCTTGCTCTTTACCATGAGATCATCAACGTAGACTTCTAGGTTCCGACCCCTCTGGCCCTGGAAAACTCGATCCATCATCCGTTGGTACGTCGCTCCCACGTTTTTTAACCCAAAGGGCATCATGTTATAACTAAAGCACCCTTTCCTTGTGATGAAGGAGATGTCCTTGACGTCAGGAGGGTGCATCCAGATCTGATGGTAACCTGAAAAAGCATCCAGAAAACTCATAACAGAAAAACCAACGGCTGAATCAACCAGCGCGTCGATTCGAGGCAGCGGGTAGCAATCCTTAGGGCATGATTTATTTAATAACGAAAAGTCAATACACATTCTCCATTTTCCTCCCCCCTTCTTCACCATTACTACATTGGAGATCCAGCCTGGATACTGGATCTCTGAGATGAAGCCCGCCTCCAGGAGCTTCTTGACCTCCTCGCGAATGGGCTCCTCCAGCTTGGTGGCGATGGCTCTCATCTTCTTACGTATGGGGCGCATCCGAGGGTCCAGATTTAGGCGGTGGCAGGCCATGTCTGCATCAATGCACGGCATGTCCGCCGCGCTCCAAGCGAAGACGTCGACGTTGCTCTGAATGCAGGCCCGCATCTGCTCCTGGTCTTCGGGGCTCAAGCCCCCGCTGATCCGCACCCTTTGCACCTGCCCCTGACTGGTGTGGACCTCCATCTCCACCACTTCCCCGGCCACCTCCAGCCGCGACTGCTCCCAGCCGTCCCTTGCTTCTTCTTCCTGCTCCAACTCTTCCTCCCCTCCTGCTCCCTCTACTTCCGTCACCTCGTCTTGCTGCATCTCAATTTCCATGCCCCTTCGGGCTTCCTCCTCAGCCCCTTCTCCTTCCACTTCCTCCTGCCTTCCCTTCTGTGGCTCCAACTCCCCGCTCCTCCGGACCTCCTGCACATCTCCTCTTCTCTACTCCTCCTCCCTCTCCATGGCCCCCTCCGAGCTCTCTTGCTGCTGCTCGACCTCCACACCCCCCTGGGCCTCCTGCACATCTCCTCCTTGCTGCTTCTCAGTCTCCTCTCCCCCGACTTCCTCTTCGGTTTCTTCTCTCGTTTCCTCTGGGCTGTTAAAATTCAACAAACCGCAGACGCCCCCTTGGATACCCTGTTGAAAACTCAACAAACCGAAGGAGAATACGCCCACTTATAATGTTGAAAGTTTTCCCGGATCGTGGAGTTAGCAGGGGTTATCTCAACAAAGCAGTAACAACCAGCAACACATGCAGCACAAGCTTCTTTATTGATCAAGAGCAAACTTCTTTACAAGGAGAGACATACATGGCGAGACATGCTTCACCAAAACATAACACCGGGAGAGCAGAGACAGTTACAAAGACAAGAACAAAAAAAAAGCAGCGCGGACTCAATCAACAAGCCGCCGACCTACTGCTGTGGAGTCCGCTGAGTCCGCCAGGTCGCCAGACCGCAACCCAAGCCGCGCGGACTCACCCCTTATTCCAATGCTTAGCTCTTCACCGCCGGTCTGCACGCCGCCAGACCGCACAAGCTGCGTCACCGAATGGAACAGTCCGCCTGAGGCAGGCGACTTCCTGAACCCCGAACCAAGTCTCCAAAGAGAAGACCGCCTGGTCGCTATCCTCGACCTGCTGTTTACCGCCTGTTGCTTAACCGCAGAGTCCGCACTGTACCTGACCGCAATCAGAGCCAAGTCCTGGCTTTCCAGCGCTATCCGCACAACCTGCACAGCACAATCGGGTCAACTCTCAATCCGCGCGGACACAAGGTCCAGACCGCAGCAACTTACGCGAGCTCAATTACTGTTCACTTACTTCGGTCTAGGTTCCTCTTTCCTGATGTGACATGGGTCCTATTTATAGGCACGACGATGAGTATGGTCACCGCCCTAGCCGATAGGATCACCGCCACAACCCGCAGCTAGAACAAGTGTGTCCGCCAGCCCGCGGACACACATTCCAGTTCGCCGCTCCTGTGCAGATAGCCAGTCCGCTCCAGCTTCTCCAAGGCCGGACTCCAATATCCAGCCCGCCTTGCCGCCAGAGACCAAGCCAGGACCACCACAGCCGGACTCCACAACAGCCGTGTCCGCCATTCTGCGGACAAGGCATCAGCCCGCAAAACCCGAGCCCGCAGCTTCGCCATCAAGGCACCTGCCGGACTCAGCGAACACCCGGCTACCGTCCGCATATCCCAAGTCCATTACCTCATTGCCAAGGCACCTCCGGACTTAGCGGACACGCCAATCCAGTCCGCTAACAGCAGACTCCAGTCCGCAACTCCTGAGTCCATAACCTCGTCACAAGGCTAAACCGGACTCAGCGGACTCCGGCTTCAGTCTGCACGCTCCTGCACAAGCAATTCTCCAGTCCGCATTTCGCCAAGCTAGCAAACAAGGCAACAGCACTTCTACTACGCTTAACGGACTGAGAAACCAGCCCGCGCTCCACTGCGCGATCTCCCCGGACTGAGCCATCCTGGACTTGGTTCAATTCCCACCAAGTCCAGTCCGCTGGCCACAAGGGCCAGTCCGCACTTACTGGCGGACACTGGATCTACCCCGCCATACCGGGCGACCTCCAGTTTCTGTCCGCGCTGACCGGCGGTCTCCGCGGCTTCCACTTGCCGCTTCACTAGAGCAAGACCAAGGCAACTGCCAAACCGGTCTGCCGAGCTCCAGTTCTTCAGTACGCTTCAAGCCGGACTCCACGGATAACATTTCTATCCGCCCGGTTACATCCTGGGAGTCAACCGCCTGCTGAGCATACACTGGCCTGTCAGACCGTCGCTGCTGTCCGCGTAGTCCGCGCGAACAGACCGCCCAGGCCGCCATAGAGCAAACCGCCTACAACATCCCTGCCGACCTAGCAGTCCGCCAACCCAGTCCGCGTAGTCCGCGCGGATAGGTTTCCCAAGCCTTCCATTCACCCACTTTCACTTCACAGAATTCAACACTCCCCCTTGAAGTGAGAAGTGGTGAATAACTCCAGCAGCTCCCGTAACCTTGCACCTGGTCCTTCCGATAGCATCTACGAAGAGATGTCCAAGACATAGTCCTCGCCCCGCATATCATGGACCATGAGGGAGCCCTCCAGCATCTCCAAAAAGGAGTCATGCTTCCCTCTGCCTTCTTCAGCTTTAACCTCCACTCTTGCATCACAGGAGTATCACCAACTTCCTTGGACCCAGAAGCCCAAGCCTCGTTGCCTCTGAGAGAAGTCACCTCTTCAGACTTGGTGTCAACCACCTCCTTGATTCTAGTGGGGTCATCACAGCCAGAAGTACCTTGCTCGACCTGAGGGCTAACAAGGAAACACGGAACCAAGTCCGCCATGTTCCCTTCACAATATCGAGCTGGTGGCTTACTGATCCTCTTCGATCTCGGAAGAACCTGATCATGGCTAACCACCTCCGTTGCTATCGAACCAGCTCCGTTCCCGGGCAAACCTGGAACAATGCTCCCTTTGCTCCCTGAACAAGACGCCTCCTTACTGGAACCAAGAGCACCTGGAGCAACGCTCCCCCTGCTACCTGAACCAGAAGACTCCCCTCTTGAACAAGAACTGCCTGGAACATCGCTCCCCTTGCTTCCTGAACCGGAAGCCTCCGCCTTCGAGCCAGAAGATCCTAGAGCATCGCTCCCCCCTTCTTCCCAACTCTGACGCCTTTGCCCCGGAGCTAGAACAACCTGGAGCACCTGGTGACTCAGGCAACTCCACTTCCTTAGCAGCAGCCTCCTTCAGCCCATCATCTGACCTGCTTATCTCTAGCTCCACATAAGAGCTACCCCAATACGGCGTCAACTCATCAAAAACAATGTCTCTCGACACTATGAGTTTCTTCGTCGTAGGATCCATACACCCCCATCTTCTTCTCTGCTCATCATACCCAACAAAGACTAGCTTTGTCTTGAGAGCACCCGGAGAGTGTATATAGCAGGTAGATCCAAACACCCGAAGGTGCTTCACTGAGGGCTTCACTCCGAACATCAGCTCATAAGGAGTCTTCATTATGATCGGACTAAGAGGCATCCGGTTGATGACATGAGTAGCACAGGCTATTCCCTCCGCCCAAAGAGCCTTCGGAACGCCTTTACTATGAAGCCAACACTTGCAGGTCTCCGTTAACCAACGGATCATCCGAGCTGCAATACTACCCTGTTGTGAAGTATGTCCACAAGAAAGCTCCATCTGGATCCCTTGCTTCCTGCAAAAGCGTGAGAACTCGGTTGAGCCAAACTCACCACCGATACTTGTCCTCAACACCTTGATCCTCCGGCCAAGCTGGCCTTCCACAAGCTTCTTGAACTCCACAAACAAGCGTACCATGTTGGACTTCTTCTTCATAAAGTATACCCAAGTATACCCAGAATAGTCATCAACCAATATCAGCATGAACCTGCTGCCTCCAAGACTGGCCGTGACGGTCGGTCCCACCAGAGCACAATGGACAACCGCCAATGGTGCATTACATCTGGATTGTGCTTTGTCGACCATGAAGCGATAGGCTCCACTTTCCTGACATCCCGCACACCCCCGACCATCGCCATAGGATGACAATCTAGGCAAGCCTCTTACGAGTCTTCTTTCCGCCATTGCTTTCAGCTTGTCCATCCCTACATGCCCCAGTCTTTCATGCCAGATAGCAGCACTATCACTGGCATTCCTCCGATCAACTCCAGAACTAGTTGAAATCCCAACTACGTTCTTCTCCTTCCTCCCTACCTGAGCAACGTTCGCCGAGAGCAAGACAACCTTGCACTCCTTCCGAAGATGACCTTGCTGCTTGCATTTATAGCACCGTGGTCCTTCCTTCCTCTTCCTATCACGCCTAGGAGAAACACTCCTTTCTTCCTGATATGAAGTAGAGGGACCATCTTCCGCAGCAACCTTCACCTCCTTCCTGAACAACCATCAAGGGAAGTCCAAACCTCCGCAGCTGACCGACATCCACTGATGTGGTCCAAGAGCTCCGATGAGATCACCTGCTTGAGAATAGACTCCGCTTTCGCATTTGCCTCCTTCCAAGCTCTCATCGCCTCAGCATTGCCAGCAGTATCCTCTTGTCTTCCTGCTCCACATACAACCTCCCAAAGGTCCTCGCCAAGAAGAAAGCTCTTCATACAGGACTTCCACCGTTCACAGTTTGTCTCTATAAGGAGATCAATACCAAGACAACTTGCATCATCCACTGCCATGGTTCTACCACTGGTTTCCTCTACAAACGAGCAACTACTTCTATTGAGCACTGCTTGACCACTCCAACAACCTGGCTCTGATACCATGTTAAAATTCAACAAACCGCAGACGCCCCCTTGGATACCCTGTTGAAAACTCAACAAACCGAAGGAGAATACGCCCACTTATAATGTTGAAAGTTTTCCCGGATCGTGGAGTTAGCAGGGGTTATCTCAACAAAGCAGTAACAACCAGCAACACATGCAGCACAAGCTTCTTTATTGATCAAGAGCAAACTTCTTTACAAGGCGAGAAATACATGGCGAGACATGCTTCACCAAAACCCAACACCGGGAGAGCAGAGACAGTTACAAAGACAAGAACAAAAAACAAGCCGCGCGGACTCAATCAACAAGCCGCCGACCTACTGCTGTGGAGTCCGCTCAGTCCGCCAGGTCGCCAGACCGCAACCCAAGCCGCGCGGACTCACCCCTTATTCCAATGCTTAGCTCTTCACCGCCGGTCTGCACGCCGCCAGACTGTACAAGCTGCATCACCGAATGGAACAGTCCGCCTGAGGCAGGCGACTTCCTGAACCCCGAAACAAGTTGCCAAAGAGAAGACCGCCTGGTCGCTATCCGCGACCTGTTGTTTACCGCCTGTTGCTTAACCGCAGAGTCCGCACTATCCCTGACCGCAATCAAAGCCAAGTCCTGGCTTTCCAGCGCTATCCGCACAACCTGCACAGCACAACCGAGTCAACTCTCAATCCGCGCGGACACAAGGTCCAGACCGCAGCAACTTACGCGAGCTCAATTACTGTTCACTTACTTCGGTCTAGGTTCCTCTTTCCTGATGTGACATGGGTCCTATTTATAGGCACGACGATGAGTATGGTCACCGCCCTAGCCGATAGGATCACCGCCACAACCCGCAGCTAGAACAAGTGTGTCCGCCAGCCCGCGGACACACATTCCAGTTCGCCGCTCCTGTGCAGATAGCCAGTCCGCTCCAGCTTCTCCAAGGCCGGACTCCAATATCCAGCCCGCCTTGCCGCCAGAGACCAAGCTAGGACCACCACAGCCGGACTCCACAACAGCCGTGTACGCCATTCTGCGGACAAGGCATCAGCCCGCAAAACCCGAGCCCGCAGCTTCGCCATCAAGGCACCTGCCGGACTCAGCGAACACCCGGCTACCGTCTGCATATCCCAAGTCCATTACCTCATTGCCAAGGCACCTCCGGACTTAGCGGACACGCCAATCCAATCCGCTAACAGCAGACTCCAGTCCGCAACTCCTGAGTCCATAACCTCATCACAAGGCTAAACCGGACTCAGCGGACTCCGGCTTCAGTCCGCACGCTCCTGCACAAGCAATTCTCCAGTCCGCATTTCCCCAAGCTAGCAAACAAGGCAACAGCACTTCTACTATGCTTGACGGACTGAGAAACCAGCCCGCGCTCCACTGCGCGATCTCCCCGGACTGAGCCATCCTGGACTTGGTTCAATTCCCACCAAGTCCAGTCCGCTGGCCACAAGGGCCAGTCCGCACTTACTGGCGGACACTGGATCTACCCCGCCATACCGGGCGACCTCCAGTTTCTGTCCGCGCTGCCCGGCGGTCTCCGCGGCTTCCACTTGCCGCTTCACTAGAGCAAGACCAAGGCAACTGCCAAACCGGTCTGCCGAGCTCCAGTTCTTCAGTACGCTTCAAGCCGGACTCCACGGATAACATTTCTATCCGCCCGGTTACTTCCTGGGAGTCAACCGCCTGCTGAGCATACACTGGCCTGTCAGACCGTCGCTGCTGTCCGCGTAGTCCGCGCGAACAGACCGCCCAGGCCGCCATAGAGCAAACCGCCTGCAACATCCCTGCCGACCTAGCAGTCCGCCAACCCAGTCCGCGTAGTCCGCGCGGATAGGTTTCCCAAGCCTTCCATTCACCCACTTTCACTTCACAGAATTCAACACTCCCCCTTGAAGTGAGAAGTGGTGAATAACTCCAGCAGCTCCCGTAACCTTGCACCTGGTCCTTCCGATAGCATCTACGAAGAGATGTCCAAGACATAGTCCTCGCCCCGCATATCATGGATCATGAGGGAGCCCTCCAGCATCTCCAAAAAGGAGTCATGCTTCCCTCTGCCTTCTTCAGCTTCAACCTCCACTCTTGCATCACAGGAGTATCACCAACTTCCTTGGACCCAGAAGCCCAAGCCTCGTTGCCTCTGAGAGAAGTCACCTCTTCAGACTTGGTGTCAACCACCTCCTTGATTCTAGTGGGGTCATCACAGCCAGAAGTACCTTGCTCGACCTGAGGGCTAACAAGGAAACACGGAACCAAGTCCGCCATGTTCCCTTCACAATATCGAGCTGGTGGCTTACTGATCCTCTTCGATCTCCGAAGAACCTGATCATGGCTAACCACCTCCGCTGCTATCGAACCAGCTCCGTTCCCGGGCAAACCTGGAACAATGCTCCCTTTGCTCCCTGAACAAGACGCCTCCTTACTGGAACCAAGAGCACCTGGAGCAACGCTCCCCCTACTACCTGAACCAGAAGACTCCCCTCTTGAACAAGAACTGCCTGGAACATCGCTCCCCTTGCTTCCTGAACCGGAAGCCTCCGCCTTCGAGCCAGAAGATCCTAGAGCATCGCTCCCCCCTTCTTCCCAACTCTGACGCCTTTGCCCCGGAGCTAGAACAACCTGGAGCACCTGGTGACTCAGGCAACTCCACTTCCTTAGCAGCAGCCTCCTTCAGCCCATCATCTGACCTGCTTATCTCTAGCTCCACATAAGAGCTACCCCAATACGGCGTCAACTCATCAAAAACAATGTCTCTCGACACTATGAGTTTCTTCGTCGTAGGATCCATACACCCCCATCTTCTTCTCTGCTCATCATACCCAACAAAGACTAGCTTTGTCTTGAGAGCACCCGGAGAGTGTATATAGCAGGTAGATCCAAACACCCGAAGGTGCTTCACTGAGGGCTTCACTCCGAACATCAGCTCATAAGGAGTCTTCATTATGATCGGACTAAGAGGCATCCGGTTGATGACATGAGCAGCACAGGCTATTCCCTCCGCCCAAAGAGCCTTCGGAACGCCTTTACTATGAAGCCAACACTTGCAGGTCTCCGTTAACCAACGGATCATCCGAGCTGCAATACTACCCTGTTGTGAAGTATGTCCACAAGAAAGCTCCATCTGGATCCCTTGCTTCCTGCAAAAGCGTGAGAACTCGGTTGAGCCAAACTCACCACCGATACTTGTCCTCAACACCTTGATCCTCCGGCCAAGCTGGCCTTCCACAAGCTTCTTGAACTCCACAAACAAGCGTACCATGTTGGACTTCTTCTTCATAAAGTATACCCAAGTATACCCAGAATAGTCATCAACCAATATCAGCATGAACCTGCTGCCTCCAAGACTGGCCGTGACGGTCGGTCCCACCAGAGCACAATGGACAACCGCCAATGGTGCATTACATCTGGATTGTGCTTTGTCGACCATGAAGCGATAGGCTCCACTTTCCTGACATCCCGCACACCCCCGACCATCGCCATAGGATGACAATCTAGGCAAGCCTCTTACGAGTCTTCTTTCCGCCATTGCTTTCAGCTTGTCCATCCCTACATGCCCCAGTCTTTCATGCCAGATAGCAGCACTATCACTGGCATTCCTCCGATCAACTCCAGAACTAGTTGAAATCCCAACTACGTTCTTCTCCTTCCTCCCTACCTGAGCAACGTTCGCCGAGAGCAAGACAACCTTGCACTCCTTCCGAAGATGACCTTGCTGCTTGCATTTATAGCACCGTGGTCCTTCCTTCCTCTTCCTATCACGCCTAGGAGAAACACTCCTTTCTTCCTGATACGAAGTAGAGGGACCATCTTCCGCAGCAACCTTCACCTCCTTCCTGAACAACCCATCAAGGGAAGTCCAAACCTCCGCAGCTGACCGACATCCACTGATGTGGTCCAAGAGCTTCGATGAGATCACCTGCTTGAGAATAGACTCCGCTTTCGCATTTGCCTCCTTCCAAGCTCTCATCGCCTCAACATTGCCAGCAGTATCCTCTTGTCTTCCTGCTCCACATACAACCTCCCAAAGGTCCTCGCCAAGAAGAAAGCTCTTCATACAGGACTTCCACCGTTCACAGTTTGTCTCTATAAGGAGATCAATACCAAGACAACTTGCATCATCCACTGCCATGGTTCTACCACTGGTTTCCTCTACAAACGAGCAACTACTTCTATTGAGCACTGCTTGACCACTCCAACAACCTGGCTCTGATACCATGTTAAAATTCAACAAACCGCAGACGCCCCCTTGGATACCCTGTTGAAAACTCAACAAACCGAAGGAGAATACGCCCACTTATAATGTTGAAAGTTTTCCCGGATCGTGGAGTTAGCAGGGGTTATCTCAACAAAGCAGTAACAACCAGCAACACATGCAGCACAAGCTTCTTTATTGATCAAGAGCAAACTTCTTTACAAGGCGAGAAATACATGGCGAGACATGCTTCACCAAAACCCAACACCGGGAGAGCAGAGACAGTTACAAAGACAAGAACAAAAAACAAGCCGCGCGGACTCAATCAACAAGCCGCCGACCTACTGCTGTGGAGTCCGCTCAGTCCGCCAGGTCGCCAGACCGCAACCCAAGCCGCGCGGACTCACCCCTTATTCCAATGCTTAGCTCTTCACCGCCGGTCTGCACGCCGCCAGACTGTACAAGCTGCATCACCGAATGGAACAGTCCGCCTGAGGCAGGCGACTTCCTGAACCCCGAAACAAGTTGCCAAAGAGAAGACCGCCTGGTCGCTATCCGCGACCTGCTGTTTACCGCCTGTTGCTTAACCGCAGAGTCCGCACTATCCCTGACCGCAATCAAAGCCAAGTCCTGGCTTTCCAGCGCTATCCGCACAACCTGCACAGCACAACCGAGTCAACTCTCAATCCGCGCGGACACAAGGTCCAGACCGCAGCAACTTACGCGAGCTCAATTACTGTTCACTTACTTTGGTCTAGGTTCCTCTTTCCTGATGTGACATGGGTCCTATTTATAGGCACGACGATGAGTATGGTCACCGCCCTAGCCGATAGGATCACCGCCACAACCCGCAGCTAGAACAAGTGTGTCCGCCAGCCCGCGGACACACATTCCAGTTCGCCGCTCCTGTGCAGATAGCCAGTCCGCTCCAGCTTCTCCAAGGCCGGACTCCAATATCCAGCCCGCCTTGCCGCCAGAGACCAAGCTAGGACCACCACAGCCGGACTCCACAACAGCCGTGTACGCCATTCTGCGGACAAGGCATCAGCCCGCAAAACCCGAGCCCGCAGCTTCGCCATCAAGGCACCTGCCGGACTCAGCGAACACCCGGCTACCGTCTGCATATCCCAAGTCCATTACCTCATTGCCAAGGCACCTCCGGACTTAGCGGACACGCCAATCCAATCCGCTAACAGCAGACTCCAGTCCGCAACTCCTGAGTCCATAACCTCATCACAAGGCTAAACCGGACTCAGCGGACTCCGGCTTCAGTCCGCACGCTCCTGCACAAGCAATTCTCCAGTCCGCATTTCCCCAAGCTAGCAAACAAGGCAACAGCACTTCTACTATGCTTGACGGACTGAGAAACCAGCCCGCGCTCCACTGCGCGATCTCCCCGGACTGAGCCATCCTGGACTTGGTTCAATTCCCACCAAGTCCAGTCCGCTGGCCACAAGGGCCAGTCCACACTTACTGGCGGACACTGGATCTAGCCCGCCATACCGGGCGACCTCCAGTTTCTGTCCGCGCTGACCGGCGGTCTCCGCGGCTTCCACTTGCCGCTTCACTAGAGCAAGACCAAGGCAACTGCCAAACCGGTCTGCCGAGCTCCAGTTCTTCAGTCCGCTTCAAGCCGGACTCCGCGGATAACATTTCTATCCGCCCGGTTACTTCCTGGGAGTCAACCGCCTGCTGAGCATACACTGGCCTGTCAGACCGCCGCTGCTGTCCACGTAGTCCGTGCGAACAGACCGCCCAGGCCGCCACAGAGCAAACCGCCTGCAACATCCCTGCCGACCTAGCAGTCCGCCAACCCAGTCCGCGTAGTCCGCGCGGATAGGTTTCCCAAGCCTTCCATTCACCCACTTTCACTTCACAGAATTCAACATGGGCTCACCTCCTTTTCCCCGACAGCTTCTTCACGCGCTGCTATCTCTTTTTCCAACCTCTCTGCTTCTGCCATCCAAGATATGGTGTTGACCGCTATGACGTAGCACTGTCTTGCCACTTTTGGATCCCCCCTGACCCTGACCTACACCCCTCCATTGTTGAACTTGAGACATTGATGAAAAGAGGAGGGGACGCAGCGAAAGGCGCTGATGAGGGGACACCCAAAGATGGCGCTGTAGCTGCTCGGGGCATCCACAATCACGAACCGGCAGTTCCGTGACACGCCCCCCAACCTCACGTGCAGCCCTACTCCCCCTTCTACTTCCTTTCTCTCCCCGGAGAATCCGAACAACGGTCTATCCGAGGCCAAGATCCTTTTGGTTTCCACCGGCATCTCATCGAAGGCCCTCTTAAAAATCACATTTACGGAGCTCCCATTATCCAATAGGATCTTGGAGACCGTGAAGTTCTCTACCGTCGTCTGGATTACCAAGGCATCGCAGAACGGGTCCTCATACTCCGGCATATCCTCTGAGGAGAAGGTAATTTTTTCTAGCGGGGGTGGGGTTTGGGAGGTTGAGGCTACCCCCTTTCGGAACATGGTCTGGAGGCTCCCCTTCCGGGTGGCCTCGATCCCAATCCCCCCGTGAATGGCCCTGATTCCTCCCCGGGTGCCTACATCCACCCGGTCCTCGCACCTGTCTTCCGCCTCCCCTTGCTACATTTCCACGATCCTTACCGGCGGATCCTGCCTTCTCACTCCTCTAGCCTCTCTCATCTCCAAGAATTCTGGGCACGTGGCTGTTGCGTGCCCTCCCTCCTGATGGAAGTCACAGAAAGGCAACGCCGCCCCACCCCTTCTTCCTTCTCCTCTTCCTCTCCTTCCTCCTCGAGCTCCTCTTCCTCGGCCGATCCCCATTGCCTCCTGCTGATGCTGAAAACGATCCCTCGCTCCCTATCTCCATGCCGGTTGATCGAACCTCCTCGGTTCCCGGAAGTTATTCCTTCCCTGGAAGCCTCCTCCTAACTCCTGGGGGCGACCCTCATGAGGCCTCCAACCTATCCGGTTGTTCGGCTCTCGGGCCCCCCGGTGATTCTGTCCTTGGTGTCCCTGGCCTCGGGGTTCCTCCCTCCTTCTTTCTTCTCTCTGCTCCCTCTGCTCCTTTTGCTTTCCCGCTCCTGTTTTCTTTGCATCGTCCTCCGCCAATCTGGCTAACCTCCTTGCAAACGCCGGATTGGCCCTCTCAAAATCCGTCTCCTTTGCCGCCCTGTCCATAAGCTCCTCAAAAGAGAGGGGGGCACCCTTTTCAACTCCATGCTAAAGAAGCCTGGCCTCAGCCCCAGGGTGAATGCAAGAATCAGCGTATACCCAGGGACCTCCTGGACCTGGAGGATCTCCTCCTGAAACCGATCCACGTAGTGTCCCAACATTTCATCCTGGCTCTGCCTTACCGAGAACAAGCACTCCACCTCCTTCTTACGCTTCTTCGATGTTGAAAACCTCAATAAGAAACCCCTCCGCAGATCCTCGAAACAATAAATCGACCTTGCTGGTAACTGATGGAACCAGTCTCGCGCCTTCTCCTTCAAGGTGATGGCAAACAGACGACACTTAAACGCATCTGTCATTTGTCTTATCGAAACCACATCTTCAAACCACTGCACATGCTGTACAGGATCATCCTTCCCCGAGTAGTAGGACATGTCGGGCTCTCGGAACCCCTCCGACACCGGAGCCGAGATGACGAGTTCACTGAACGGGCTCTCGCCGACTGCTTGTCGAGAGGGCACGTCTCGCGGCCTTGGCTGGCTGGCCCGATCTGCGAGACCGTGCCCAAGGAAGAGCTCTCGCACAGCTGCCTCCTTCTCGCCGTCCTCTGCAGGGATCTCCTTCCCGGGACGCTGACCTGGGAAGAGCTCTCGCGCCGCCACGTCCCTCTCGCCCGCCTCCGCGGGGACCTCCTTCCCCGGGCACTGACCAGGGGCGTTCTCTCCTAAGAGCGGGACCACCTCGATCGGGACCTGAGGCGTCGCACACTCGCTCCTTGCCGAGAAGGCCAAGCTTATGGTTTGCATGACCTCTCGCCTGAAGTCCTCCAACATTTTCCTCATCGTCTCTTCTACCTGGGAGGGGGAACCTCCAGAACCAGATCCTTCTCCTTCACCTCCTGCCATAGGACCAAACTCAAACTTTTCTTGAACCGGCTACTTCCACGCTCACCGCACCAGAACTGTTGAGGCCAAAATTTGACTCCGACAAGCGTTCACAAAATAGGGGCGTAGCCGACACCTACTTGGCCCAAGCTCGACCTCCGACTGGTTGTGAAGGACTAAAACTGGCCCACAGCCACAGCAGGGAGGTCCCACCGCTTACCCGGAAGGTCACAGAGAACTTCCCCTCCAAAGCCAAAAGCTGGGCTTGGAGTTCCTCAGAAGACAGTGCCGATGATTCCCTTTTTGGGAGTCCAAAAAAGTCCCTTCTGAAGAACCCCTATGGGCTTATTTATAGATTTCAGAATCTGAACTGCCAATAACAAAACTGCACCGGTCTGAAATTACTGGGGTACCCTTGGCTGGGTCTGCCAACAGCCTAACTCCGCTGTTCTGAGGAGCTATATGCAGTCCACTAAGGGTAAGAGGATAAAAATACCCGGGGTAGAAGAGTAAAAACCTCTGTTTGACAGGGAAATATAATATATAATACAAAAAAGGCCTCTTCTCGCCCTGGCCAGTGGAAAGGTACCTGCCGGCGAGAGAGGCCCCACTGCCCGTCTCGCCGGCGCCTCTCGTCCTTTATTGCGAGATCTCCTTGCTGCTGGAGACTCTCTAGCCCATGGAGGCCCTCTCGCCTCTGGAGGCCCTCTCGCCGCTGGATGGGGTATCTCGCCCATTGGAGAGTCCATCATCTCGCCGCTTGCGAGTGGGCCCCCCTGGTCCCATTTGCCCATCTCGACCTGTTTGCTTCTTGAGGGCTCTTTACGAGCCCGAGGTTGTACAAATGTACAAGCAAAATTCCTTTCTGAAGTAGTTGGCAAAGTAATCTTATGCAAACCAGGTGGACATGATAGGGTCTCAGCCTACATGTTCTGCCTCATGACCAGGATCATCTACAAAATCAATACCAATTGGTCTGCAGTCATATATGAGAAGATTAGAGAAAGCATCAAGAAACCGAATTTGGGAAGAATATTGAGTTTATACTTCGCTGGAGCAATTCCAGAAGTGATGCAACAGGCTGATGGATCCAAGATCAATCACATGAGTAGAATGGATCTAAGGATAATCTCTTGATGGGATAGGGTGTTGGTAAAAGACATGGCTGATGAAGAGAGGCCAGAGAATTCTGAGAAATCGACTGCTCAAGACATTAGACATGATGATCAGATGCAGGGGGAGCCTCATCTTGAGGAAGAGCCAACACACTTAGAAAGTGAAATGACTAATCAAACTATTCTTGAGGTAATCCAAGAAGTTAATCAAACAATTTTCAGTGATGAGTATGAAAAACTAACTGTGCCCTTGATTGATGTTGACCAGACCACTCAACTCAACAATCAAGCACATGATGTTATCATGGAGGATACATCTACAGCTGTTGATGCTCCAGAGTTAGTGGTGCCTCCAATCCATACTCAACAAGAGTTTACTCTTGAAGAGTTATTCCCTGATATAGAGCAAGCCAGGACTGAGGTGGAGCAAGCCAGGACTGAGGGGAGCAAGCCAGCACTGAGGGGGAGCAATCCAGGACTGAGGGGGAGAAAGCTGAAACTAAGGGGGAGCAAACTAGGACTGAAAAGGAACTGCCTCCTAGTCCTCAGGAAAGAGTTGATATAGCAAGTACCTCAGTTTCTGAAGATGAAGCAGAATCTCAAGCAAAGAAGAGAAAGCTGATGGTTTTTAGAAGAAGAAGCCAAAGCTATAAAAGGGCATTGCAAACTGCTCCACAACCAGTTCCTGCACATGATTATAGCTCCTTACTGGTATCTTTACAAGTAAAATTAGATGAACAAAGAATAGCCATGGAGAAATATATGGATGAAACTCATAAAGATTTGCAATTCTCCTTGGCTCAAGATATAAAATCAATTAGATTTGAGGTAAACCAGAATAAAAAGGAGATGACAGATTGCTTCCATAAAGGAGGTAATGTTGTAGTTTTTCTGGCCAAACAGCAAAAAGAAGCAAGGACAGAGATTGATGATATAGTGGTTAAGCAAGGATATGTCGTTGAAAATCAAATTAGAATGAATGACAATCTTACTCAATCACATAATGTGATTGTTACAGAATTAAAGAATACTGCAACTGCCCTAACTGAGGCAAGGGCTAAAGACAAATCAGAGTTTGATAAGAAACTTCAAGAGGATTTAGCCACTTTCCAATCCGCACTTCAAGCCTCTCAGAAGCTTATATCTGCTCAGCTTCAAAAGTTTAAAGCCTATTATACTGAGGGAACAAATTATCTGGCTAATCAAATAAGGTTCCAAAAGAATGATCTTAGGGATCATATTGAAAGAGAAGTCATAAAGAGGGAGAGGTTGATAGTCAATGCTAGCTCAGAGCATGCCAAATTGATAACAAATGTTGTTAGAGCAACTCTGGGATATCCACCCCTATGTGATGATGACAACACAGCTGAGTCAGGAATTCAAGCTGCAGGAATTGAAGGGGGACAGCAGAAAGTATCTCAAATCATATATCCCCTTCTAACTTTGAGGACATTCAACACCTGGTTCATCAGATGTACAGTCCTCCAGAGGCTACTAAGAATGTTATCATTGAGAAAGTAGAAATGTCAGAGGCAGCTTTGCATAAAGAGTAAGAGGCTCAACTCTCAAAGAAAAGGTTTAGAGAACAGGCAGAGTTGAAGCCTGATTTTGAGCAATGGAGTCCTACTTCCAGGAATATTATATTGACTGCTTGGAAAGCTGTAAAGGACAAGACCCATGAAAGGGGTAAATGGTACACTGAGCAAGAATGGAACAAGTATGAAGCCAGACAGGAAGCCATTCTTCAATACAGAAGGAAATCAAAAGCTGGCAAGTTACCTGCTAATGCTCTGGAGCCTAGCAAGTACTTCCCAAAGCATTTTCATTATTTTGAAAGGCAAAAGATAAGGGCTGAAGAACCGAAAAGGAAAGATCTGAAAGGGAAGAAACCTGCTGATGATGCTGACCCTACTGTGCAGGCTCAGATCAATCCAGGAAAAGGAATAGTCATCAAGGAGCCTGATCAGCCTTAGAATAGATTAACTAGATTTTACAACAATGTAATCTTTAATTGTTAAAAAATCTATGTAAACTAATTGTTGACAAACTTTTGATAGTTTAAACAAAACAATGATTCGTGCTCACTGTGTTTGCATCATTCTGTAATGACATATTATACATATTTTGTTTATATATTACCCTGTCATGTATTGTTTATATACATCATAATGTGTGTTTATTATAAATGGTGCATATCATTGACTAAGGGTTATAACTTCTCCAAATAGGGGGAGATTGTTGGGTACATTGGAAAATGTGTACCAGATTTGGAGAAGCCTCACCTAACTCAGTAATATACATCATTGTGTATTTTATGTTGTTTTGAGTTTATATGTGTAGGTTAAGAATATGCAGGAAAAGTTTCTAAGTCCATGAGTCGACACCAGAAGAAGTTGTGTCGACACTTGTGAAGACTTGTGTCGACACTTGAGAAAAGCTGTGTCGACACCTGGAGTCAATTGTGTCGACACTTGAAAAAGTTGTGTCGACACCTGAAGAAATTGTGTCGACACACAGGACTTGTGTCGACACACAGAAAGTTCAGTCGACATCAAGTGTGTCGACACACAGGACTTGTGTCGACACACAAAAAGTTCAGTCGACATCAACTGTGTCAACATATAGGACTTGTGTCGACACACACATGAGAATTCTTCAAAGTTAATTGTGACAAGACAAGAAGTGACTGTGTCGACACACATGACTTGTGTCGACACATTCTTACAGAAGCTATGTAGAGTAGCAGTGTCGACACCATGAGAGCTGTGTTGATACCAACAAGGATTGTGTCGACACATGTGAAGTTCAGACTCGACACTTTGCTGATAGAGACAAAGTTTCAAGAAGTGACTGGAGACTTGACAGCTGCCATAACCAACAAGTCTACTGCAGCTGTCAGATCTGTCAGAAGTTGGTTAGCAACCGGATCAGCCGGTAACCTTGGATGAAGTCTATATAAAGACAGATTCTGAAAGAAACAGTGCCTAATCACCTAGAGGGGGGGGGGGTGAATAGGTGACCAATATCTTTTTAAACTTTAAAGGCAGGAATACAGTACAGTAATTGCAATTCTACAAGTATCACAACACAACAACCATACAATCACAGAGAGCACACAGGATTTATAGTGGTTCCCCAAGGTCTGGGTACATCCACTTTCCCCCTTTGCCTATCTAGTAGTGTACTAGATTCGTCCTAACTTCTCCACTTCTCCTCAGATCCTCAGATCTTACAACTCAGAACCCCAAACAGGTTCCTACAACTCAGAGTGATCCCACTCCTACAACTCAGGCACCAAGCCCTACCACTCAGTCTTCAACAAGACCTACACTCAGGCACAACAACCCTACCTCAGCCTTCAATAAGCCTACACTCAGAGAAATGATTCTCCTACACTCAGGCTCACAAGCCCTACCTCAGCCTTTATAGATTTAGGCTTACAACTCAGATCTATACAAGATCCTACAGAAATTAGAAAATACAAAGTATATAACCACAACTCTGATAGAGAGAGATAAGTTGACTGGTTTCTTGATGAGTTCTTGAAAGAACTTAGCTGAGATCAACCTCCCTTGGCTTTCTTCAAAGCTTCTTGAATTAGAACATAGTAGGGTTGTATCTCTATGCAGATGATCTTCAATCAACTGCTGACTTGAGATTCTGATTTCAATCTGAATCTTCCTTATCAGCCTGGTTCAACAGCTGGTCTTCTTAGTAGGAGCTCTCTCTCTCCAACTTCTTAGATCTTCTCTTGAAGGTCTACTTCGTGTTGTGTTATTTTTCACTTCATTGATCGATTCTTTCTTCTATTGAAGGAATAAGCCTTTATATAAGCTTTCTTCACGGTGACCGGCTGATCCGGTTTCTAACAACCTTCTAACAGCTCTGATAGTAGAAGTTGACCGGTTGAAATGGCAGCTGTCAAGTCATCCAGTCACTTCTTGAAATCTCTGTCACTGTCTGAAAGTGTCGAGACAGATAGTCTTTATGTGTCAACACAAATAAACTAAGTGTCGACACAAGTAGACTAAGTGTCGACACTAGCCTTTTTGGTGTCGACACAACTCCTTGTGTTGTTGTAACAACTTCTCGACACTGCTTCTTCAGAATGTGTCGACACTGATCCTGTGTGTCGACAAAAGTCCTTCTTTTTCAATACTTAGTTGATTTCTGCTAAGTGTCGACACAAATCCTTTGTGTCGACACATCTTCTTGTGTTGAAACTTGCTAAGTGTCGACACATCATTTTTGTGTCGACACATGCCTTCTGTGTTGAAACTTTTGCTGAGTTTCGACACATCTCCTTTGTGTCGACTCATTCTTCATGTGTTGAGACTTTGCTGAGTGTCGACACGTCTCTTTTGTGTCGACACTTGTACTTAAACTTTGTTGAAGTTTACTGAGTGTCGACACAACCTCCTAATGTCGACACTTTTGTTGTCGACAAAGTTTCTCTGGATGTCGACACTTCTTCTAAGTGTCGACACTGATTATGTAGACAATTCTTCATTGTGTGTCGACACTACCTGTATGTGTCGACACTTTCCTTCTGGTGTCGACTCTGCCTTCCTGGAGTCGACACAATTACTCTAAGTGTCGATACAACTCCTCTAGGTGTCGACACAAGCCTCCTTAAGTGTCGACACTTTTATTCTGGGTGTCGACACATGGACTTAGAAACTCTATTTGCTTTCCAATGTACCCAACAATCTCCCCCTATTTGGTGAAGTCATAACCCTTAGTCAATGATATACACCATACATAACAAATTCTCAGTATGATGTAAAACAGTAATATATGACAGGGTAAATACTTAAACATGTATGAACAGAACATGTATAGACAATTATCTCAGAACAATTAATGTATATAAATTGAACATATAACATTATTCTTACAAATTCCAACATTTTCATTAATCAAAAGTTTACATAGAGTTTAATACAAATGATTACAAATTGTAAACTTAAGAAACTGCTATCCTATGACTGCTCTGGTTCCTTGATTACAATCCCCTTTCCAGATTGAATCTTTGCTTGAACTGGAGCTCCATTGTCATCAGCAGCAGTAGGCTTCTTCCCTTTGAGATCTTTCTTTTTCAGCTCTTCAGCCTTTATCTTCTGCCTTTCAAAATAGTGATAAGGCTTAGGGAAATAATTGCTAGGCTCCTGCGCATTAGGAAGTAGCTTTCCCAGTTTAGCCTTCCTTCTATGTTGTACTATGGCCTCTTGCCTATTCTCATGTTTTCTCCACTCCAGGTCAGAATACCACTTGCCTCTATCCAGGACATTGTCCTTAGCAGTCTTCCAAGCAGTCAATATGATATTCCTGGATGTGGGGCTCCATTGTTCAAAATCTGGCCTTAATTCAGCTTGTTCTCTGAACCTTTTCTTAGATAATTGGGTCTCTTGTTCTTTTAACAAAGCCTCTTGCTCTTTTAAGATTGCCTCTGGCACAGGCTGGACAACTTTCTCAAGAATTATATTCTGATTACCCTCAGGAGGACTATATATAGACTGTACCTCCTGATGTATCATATCAAAATCTGCAGGAGGATATATCACTTGAGCCACTTCAGCGCGCTCTCCTCCAAAGTATGCAGGATTGATTCCAGACTCTGCCACATTGTCATCATCACATAAAGGTGGATATCCAAGGGTGGCTCTGATGGAGTTTGAAATCCAATTGGCATGATCAGAGCCGGCCTTGACTAATACCCTCTCCCCCTTTATGACTTCTCTCTCTATGTGATCCCTCAGATCATCTTTCTGAAACCTGATCTGGGCATTCAGATAGTTAACTCCATCTTTATAGAAAGGTTTTAACTTTTGTATCCTGTCAGTAATAACCTTTTGAGAATCTGTAATAGCAGTGTGAACTGCAAGTAGGCTTTCTTGGAGTTGCTTATCAAACTCAGCTTTGGCAGCATCACTGTTTGCAGTCTGGGCAGTAGCTATATTCTTCATTTCAGTGACTATGGCATTATGAGAAGCAGTCAGATTATCATTCATTCTCAACTGATTTTCTAGAACATATCCCTGCTTTACTGCTAGGTCATCAAGTTATGTCTTTATCTTCTCTTGATTTGTAGCCAGATAGACCACTACATTGCCTCCTTTATGGAAACAATCAGTCATTTATTTCTTGTTGAGATTCACTTCAAATCTGATTGACTTGATGTCTTGTGCCAGATCAAATTGCAGGGATTTATGCCCTTAATCCATATATTTTTCTAGAGCCTGCCTTTGCTCATCCAGCTTAATCTGCAAAGCCACCATCATTGAACTATAATCAGTAGATGGGGCAGGCTGTGGAGCAATGGTATGTAGTGCTTTCTTGTAGTTCTGGCTCCTTCTTTTGAAAACCTGAAACTTCCTCTTCTTGGCTCTAGCAGCCTCTTCATCTTCTGAAGCAGAAGTGCTGACTATGTCCACTCTATACTTAGGACTAGGAGGTAACTCCTTCCCAGTCCTTTGTGGTTCCTCAGCATCCTTTGGCTCCACAGTCTCCTTGCTTACTATTTCTACATTCTCCACATGCTCCCCCTCAATATTGACCTTCTCCCCCTCAACAGCAGCTATTTCTCTCTCAAGGTCTGTCTGTACAAGATCAGGGAATAGCTCTTCTAATGTAAATTCATATTGAGGAAGGGTTGGAGAATCTCTGATCTCATCAACCACTTTATCAGCAACAGATGTGTCCTCCATAACAACATCTTGTGGTTGAGGTTATATCTGTGTTTGCTGATGAACATCAGGTAATTAATCAGTCAAAACTTCATCCTCAATAGTGAAATCTAATTGATTAATTTCAGTGATTACCTATAGTATGGTTTGAGTAGCCCTTTCACTCTCTAGTGGAGTTGGCTCTTCCACATGTAGAGGCTCCCCCTGGAGTGGATCTAGGTGAATTGGGTTAGATGGTGGTAGCTCCCCCTGCCTCTGTGCATCTTCTAGTCTTGTTGGAGACTGTTCAACATTTCTACCCTATTCATCATCAGAACTAAACACCACTAGCTCTTCAGAGCTGCTAGAGGATTCTTGAGCCACAATGGCTGTCTTCTTCTTCTTCTTCTGAGGTGTGTCCTTTACTGGAGATGGCAGTTCTTTTGTCAGCACCCTATCCCATCTTGAGAAAATTCTCATATCCATTCTCCTCATGTGGTTTATCTTTGAACCTGCAGCTTGGTTCATTACTTCAGGTAGACTGCCAGCTAAGTATAAACTCAGAATTCTTCCCAGATTGGGTTTCTTCAGGCTCTCTTTTATCTTATCAAACAGAACTACTGACCAGTCAGTCTTAAGCTGGAAAATTATTCTTGTCATCAGACTGAACATATGAGCATATATTCTATCATGTCCTCCAGGCTTGCTCAGGATGACCTTGCCAACTATTTCAGACAGAAATTTTCCTTGGATGTTCATCCATTTTCTATTAAAAACTGATCCAATTTTCAGGTTTGAATCCAGTCCACACCATCTCAATGCATCTCTAGTCTTAGAAGCAGATACATCTTCTTCCTCTTTTGTTCTTGGTAGTTAAAGTACCTTCCTTAGACTTTTCTGTGTGACCTTGACTTTGGTCCCATGAACTCTGGACTTAATCTTGAGTCCAGTATCATCAAGTGAAGCTGCACTCAAAAATTCAAGGACCTCCTTCTTCCAGATCTTGATTGGTTCTAATACAAGGTATTCCAATCCAGTCTCGACAATTAGGGTTACAACACCTTTGATTTCGGGTTCCGCGTCATCAAAGGCGTGTCGCACGAGCTCATATCCTTCATTAATGTTCTCTTCTAGCTTGGGCGCCATTAGGGTTTGAAGAAATTTTGAATTTAGAGAAGAGAGATGTCGACACACAAGTTTGGTCTCGAGACTAAGGTGAGCATGTCGACAATCAATGGGGAAAACCTATTTATACCTTTCTAGAATCGAAGGTGAAAAGGCTCGTCAAAATACTAAAATTGTGTCGACACTTACTTATAATATCTCGACACAAATATAGTCGACAGAATATATGTGTCGACATTTATATATATGTCGACACCACTCAGCTCGACACTTAGTCGAGACTCTACCAGACTAATTCTGTGTAAATCCTAAGTGTCAACACCACCCTCGATGTGTTGACACCTACATTGCATGTGTCGACACTAATTCTCTGAAGTGTCGACACAGACTTCATAGATGTGTCGACATCATTTCTCTGAAATGTCGACACCACTACTATGTGTCGACACAGACAACTCTGTGTGTCGACACCATTTTACTTAGCCAATTTTGTAAACTATTCTAAGTTTATCATCCCTAATTCAATTTTAAATTTATTGAATTTGGTTTCATCTAAGGGCTTAGTAAACATATCAGCTAACTGATTTTCTGTCTTAACATACTCTAGGGAAATATCTTCCTTTTCCACATATTCTCTTAGAAAATGGTATTTTATTTCTATGTGCTTAGTCCTACTATGAGAGACATGATTATTTGCAATAGAAATGGCACTAGTAGAATCACAAAATAAAGGTGTTCTACTTACTTGAATACCATAATCTTCTAGCTGGTGTTGTATCCATAGTAGTTGTGCACAGCAACTTCCTGCAGCAACATACTCTGACTCAGCTGTGGAGATAGACACACTAGTCTGCTTCTTACTACTCCATGATATCAGCCTTCCACCTAGAAATTGACAGGTTCCTGTGGTACTCTTTCTATCTTCCTTGCAGCCTGCAAAATCTGCATCTGAATAACCTGTCAGTTCAAAATCTCCATTCCTAGGGTACCAAAGGCGTAGATAAGGAGTGCCTTTAAGATATCTCAAAATTCTTTTAACTGCTGTCAAATGAGATTCTTTAGGGCAAGCTTGGTACCTAGCACAGACACATGTAGCATACATGATATCTGGTCTGCTAGCAGTCAAATAAAGTAGGGAGTCAACTATCCCTCTATACAAAGTTTTATCTACAGGTTTCCCTACATCATCTTTGCTTAGAGACATGCTTGACCCCATAGGAGTTTTCATGATAGAGGATGATTCCATACCATACTTCCTTATCAATTCTAGGGTGAACTTAGACTGGCATATGGATAATCCATCTTCAGTCTGTCTAACTTGGAGACCCAAGAAGAACTTAAGTTCCCCCATATTGCTCATTTCAAATTGTCCTTGCATAAGTTTTGCAAATTTTCTGCAAAGGCTATTTTCTGTAGACCCAAATATTATGTCATCTACATATATTTGGACTAAGATAATCTTGCCTCTGGATTCCCTAAGGAATAGAGTCTTGTCTATTTTCCCCCTTGAGAATTTGTTCTCAATGAGGAAACTAGACAGGGTTTCATACCAAGCCCTAGGGGCTTGTTTTAACCAATACAAAGCCTTCTTAAGTCTATATACATAATCAGGTTTAAGAGAATCTACAAAACCTGATGGCTGCTCTACATAGACTTCTTCCTTCAGGTTTCCATTCAGAAAAGCTGACTTAACATCCATTTGATATACCTTAAATCCTTGATAAGTTTCATAGGCAAGGAACATCCTTGTTGCTTCCAGTCTTGCTACTGGAGCAAAGGTTTGATCAAAATCAATACCTTCTTCCTGCCTATATCCTTTTGCAACTAGTCTAGCTTTATTCTTTATAATAATTCCATTCTCATCCAACTTGTTCCTAAAGATCCACTTAGTTCAAATAATGTTGTGGCCCTTTGGTTTAAGAACAAGCTCCCAGACCTTGCATCTTTTGAACTGGTTCAACTCCTCTTGCATGGCCTCAATCCAATGAGGGTCTAGGATTGCTTCTTCAAATTTCTTTGGCTCTACTTGTGATAGAAAGCTGGAGTAGAGAACTGAACTTAGATTCCAGCTCCTTGTTTGTACCCCTTGTCTGAGATCTCCAATAATTTGATTGACTGGATGATCTTTTAAATGCCTATTTGCTGGAGGCAGCCTGTCTTCAGGTTGTACACCTTCATTCTCTTCATTTAGCTGCACTTCTTGATCCCCTTCAGCTTCAGGAGTATCTTGTACTCCCCCTGGACAGCAACCACCTTCTTCTACGTGCTGACTTGCAGTAGGACCTTCTGCAATAGTAAGCTTGTCCATCTTCTCAGTTACACCTGTGGAGCTGCAAACACTTCTAGCCAATTCATTGTTAATGAGTCTAGCTTCATCAAAAACTACATGAACAGACTCTTCTACAACTTGAGTAATCAAGTTATAGACCCTATAAGCCTTACTGTTGTTGCTGTACCCAACAAAGATTCCCTCTTGGGATTTGGCAGCAAACTTGGTTAGACAAGACTTACCATTGTTAAGGATATAGCACTTGCAACCAAAGATCCTGAAATAGGATAGATTTGGTTTTCTGCCCTTCACAATCTCATAGGTGGTCTTCTTGTGGCTCTTGGTGATAGTGGACCTATTGATCACATGACAAGCAGTGTTTACTGCCTCAACCCAAAAATATTCTGGGAGAGATGTGTCACTCAATAGGGTTCTACCAGCCTCTATCAAGGTTCTATTTTTCCTTTTAGCAATACCATTTTGCTGAGGTGTTTTTGGTGAGGAAAATTCCTGAAAAAATTCCAAACTCTTCACACAGTTTTGTCATACTTTCAGACTGAAATTCAGTACCATGGTCACTTCTGATTTTGACCACTATACTGTTCAATTCATTCTGAATTTGTTTAACAAAACTATACAAGATACTTGGTGTTTCAGATTTTTGCCTTAGGAAGAACACCTAGGAATACCTTGAGTAGTCATCAACTACCACAAATGTGTAGACCTTCCTACCTAGGCTGTGAACTGGCATAGGACCAAAAAGATCCATATGCAAGAAGTATAGACACCTCACAGCATCTTTGTTCTCAAGGCTATGAAAGGTGGATTTGGTCTGCTTGCCCTTTTGGCAAGCTGAGCATATCCCAACCTTTATACACTTAACCTGAGGACCATTCCTCACTAACTCTTTGCTAAAGAGTTGACCAATTGTATTATAGTTAAGATGAGCCAGCCTCTTGTGCTATTTAACACAATGTGAGACTTTCTCATCAGCTACAAGACAAATAGGAGAAACAATGTTCTCACACATAATGTCTAGACAATAGACATTTCTCTTCCTATATCCTGTCAGAATGATCTTTTGATCACTTGACCTACTGATATGACAACCATCCTTGACAAATGAGATGTCATATCCTAAATCACTCAGCTGACTTATGCTAATGAGGTTATGTTTCAAACCCTTAACATAAGCCACTTGAGTAATTGTAATTAGGTTGCTAGAAATGTTACCAAAGCCTTTGATGATTCCTTTTTCTGAATCACCAAAGGTAACTTTAGGACCATCCTTGATTGGTGTATAGTCCTTCAACAATCCCCTAGTTCCAGTCATGTGCCTGAAACATCCACTGTCCAAGTACCATATAGGGGCATGGCCACTTGGACTCACCTGCAAAACAGATTACTTAACCTTAGAACCCAAATAATTCTTAGGTCCTTGGTGCTGGTTAGTTTGACTTTTAACAAGACTACCTGTAGCTCTTCTAGCAGGTAGTTTGCTAATCTCCTTGACACTAGAATTGTGCCAACAATCTATGGCAAAGTGGCCTACCTTGCCACAACACCAGCACTCAAATCTGTTGTACCTTTGTTTAGGTACAACCCTGGCTATTTTATCTACAATAGGCTTCTTGTTGAGTATTGGGGCTTTGCCCTTAGACTTGGACCTAACTGTCCTGGCAGGTTTTGTAAACCCCAATCCAGTCTTACCCTTTTGAGGGATAAACTCATCTATCAAAGGTAAAACTGATTTTGATTTAGAAAAACTTGCAACAATCTCTCTCTCCTTCTAAAGTCTAACCTCCAGATTCCTAATTTGATCATTCTTAAATGTAATAGTTCCCATCTGAATAACTGTAATGTTCTTCGGCCTGGCTATTTCATTTAGTTTTTGATCTAACACTTTATCTGAATCAGCAGCTGCCAACTTAAGATTAGCAATTTTCTTAGTCAGTGTTTTGACCAGATTTTTGCTCTTCTTAAGTGCCTGCAATACATCTCTATATTCATCCATCAACTGATGAATATCTCCCTCAGATTCAGACCCACCCACATCACTTGATGCAGATGTATCTGATTCTGAATCAGTACTATAATCTGAAAAACATTGTACCTTACTTGGTCCAGGCTGATCCTGGATCTTGTCTCCTTCTGTTAAGGCCATCAGTCCATTGCACTGATTGTCATCATGCTCATAAATTGAGTTCATTAGCTGCAAGAACTTATCTTCTTCCTCTTCAACAAACAAGCTTATATAGGCTTCAGCTTCTGAATTTATTTCTGATGATGATTGATCAGTCAGACTTTTGTCCTTCTTGGCAACAAAGGACCTTTCCTTTTTGCCCTTGAACTGAGTCTTCTTCTTATCAGTTGACTCTTTCCTCTTTTCTGGACAGTCAGCTACTATAAGTCCTTGTCAATTGCAACAATAGCAAACTATCTTTGAGGATGTATTTTTACTTGGCTTGGACTTTCTTTTGTCATTCCTTGATGACTTCCTGTTCTGATAATAGTCATCTTTAGGCTATGAAGTGGATGACTTAGACCTCCACTGTTTCTTTTTCAGAAACTTTTGAAACTATCTTGTAAAGGCAGCAAAATCCTCATCAATTTCACTGCTGTCTGAGTTCTGGTTTTTTGAATATTCTAAAGCAGTCTCAGCAACTATTTGTGGTGGAGATGGAGACTTGCTTCTATACTTCCTAGTGGCTTCAGTCTTGAAGGCCACAGACCTTTCCTTGTGCTCCACTCTAGTAGTCTTCTCTTCCTCCTTTCTAACCATTAACTGCATTTCATAAGATAGTAGTTTTCCAAACAATGTTGGAGGAGGTATATCAGCTAATTTGGCCATTTCCCTAATGACACAAATCTTGGTATCCCAGTCCTTAGTCAGGGATCTTAAAAACTTGTCATTCAGCTCATAGTTGCTGAATTCTCTTCCATAGGACATCAACTCATTAACAATCCTATAGAATTTCTTATAGCATTCAGTAATGCTATCAGACTTGCCTTGTCTGAAGCTTTCATACTCCTAATTTAATAAAGACTTCCTGTCTTGTCTCACCTCTTCAGATCCCTCCATGTAAACTATTAGAGTGTCCCACATTTCTTTTGAGGTTTTACAATGTATTAGGTTTTGAAATGTGGCATCATCAATTGCACTTACAATAATATTCTGGGCCCTCTTGTCCATAGTGGCCAGAATTATTTCATCTTTAGTCATTTCTGAATAGTGTTTGGGAGTTCTCTGATTTGCATCCAGAACAGATACTTTCATTGGCACATATGGCCCTTCCTTGACTGTGATGTATATTCTTGGGTCAGATGCTTCCATAAAGAGTCTAACCCTCTCTTTTCATATGCCAAAAATCTCTTTTCTGCAGATTGGCAATTTCATGGATCCTAGCTCTTTGTGATTCTCAGTTGAACCCATTTTCTTGATTCTTGATTCTACCTACAGGATCTTTACTCAGACTGTTATGTTCTTTGTGAGTAACCTCCCTCTGATACCACTTGAAAAAAACAGTGCCTAATCACCTAGAGGGGGGGTGAATAGGTGACCTATATCTTTTTAAACTTTAAAGGCAGAAATACAGTACAGTAATTGCAATTCTACAAGTATCACAGCACAGCAACCATACAAGCATACAATCACAGAGAGCACACAGGATTTATAGTAGTTCCCCAAGGTCTGGGTACATCCACTTTCCACCTTCGCCTATCTAGTAGTGTACTAGATTCGGCCTAACTTCTCTACTTCTCCTCAGATCCTCAGATCTTACAACTCAGAACCCCAAACAGGTTCCTACAACTCAGAGTGATCCCACTCCTACAACTCAGGCACCAAGCCCTACCACTCAGTCTTCAACAAGACCTACACTCAGGCACAACAGCCCTACCTCAGCCTTCAACAAGGCCTACACTCAGAGAAATGATTCTCCTACACTCAGGCTCACAAGCCCTACCTCAGCCTTTATAGATTTAGGCTTACAACTCAGATCTATACAAGATCCTACAGAAATTAGAAAATACAAAGTATATAGCCACAACTCTGATAGAGAGAGATGAGTTGACTGGTTTCTTGATCAGTTCTTGAAAGAACTTAGCTGAGATCAACCTCCCTTGTATTTCTTCAAAGCTTCTTGAATTAGAACACAGTAGGGTTGTATCTCTATGCAGATGATCTTCAATCAACTGCTGACTTGAGATTCTGATTTCAATCTGAATCTTCCTTATCAGCCTGGTTCAACAACTGATCTTCTTAGTAGGAGCTCTCTCTCTCTCTCCAACTTCTTAGATCTTCTCTTGAAGGTCTACTTCTTATTGTGTTATTTTTCACTTCATTGATCGATTCTTTCTTCTGTTGAAGGAATAAGCCTTTATATAAGCTTTCTTCACGGTGACCGGCTGATCTGGTTTCTAACAACCTTCTGACAGCTCTGACAGTAGCAGTTGACCGGTTGAAATGGCAGCTGTCAAGTCATCCAGTCACTTCTTGAAAACTCTGTCACTGTCTGAAAGTGTCGAGACACATAGTCTTTATGTGTCGACACAAATAGACTAAGTGTCGACACAAGTAGACTAAGTGTCGACACTAGCCTTTATGGTGTCTACATAACTCCTTGTGTTGTTGTAACAGCTTCTCGACACTGCTTCTTCAGAATGTGTCGACACTGATCCTGTGTGTCGACACAAGTCCTTCTTCTTCAATACTTAGTTGATTTCTGCTAAGTGTCGACACAACTCCTTTGTGTCGACACATCTTCTTGTGTTGAAACTTGCTAAGTGTCGACACATCTTCTTTGTGTCGACACATGCCTTCTCTGTTGAAACTTTTGCTGAGTGTCGACACATCTCCTTTGTGTCAACCCATTCTTCATGTGTTGAGACTTTGCTGAGTGTCGACACATCTCCTTTGTGTCAACACTTGTACTTAAACTTTGTTGAAGTTTACTGAGTGTCGACACAGCCTCCTAGTGTCGACACTTTTGCTGTTGACAAAGTTTCTCTGTGTGTTGACACTGCTTCTAAGTGTCGACACTGATTATGTAAACAATTCTTCATTGTGTGTCGACACTACCTGTATGTGTCGACACTTTCCTTCTGGTGTCGACTCTGCCTTCCTGGTGTCGACACAATTACTCCAAGTGTCGACACAGCTCCTCTAGGTGTCGACACAAGCCTCTATAAGTGTCGACACTTTTATTCTGGGTGTCAACACATAGACTTAGAAACTTTATTTGCTTTCCTTGCAATTACATAACCTGCACAAATAAACTCAAAGTACATCAAATACACCTTGATGTATATCATTGAGTAGGGTGAGGCTTCTTCAAATCAGGTACATATATTCCAATGTACCCAACAGATTTTATCAACAAAAGAAAGAGGAAGTACACAACACAATTACAACAGAAGATCCAACATACACAAGGAAATCCAGTCAGAGATTTTAAGTGGATCTAAGTGAAGAATTTCAAAATTTCTTCAGAAGAATTTGTAGAGAGAGAGAGTTCCAACAATTCAAGTGAAGAAAGAGACTATCATCAACTAGTCTCTTAAGAGCAGATCCTGAACTAATCTGCAAAGAAGAATTCATATTAATTTCTGGATTTTAAGAAGGAAGCTGATTGAAGATCATCTTCAAGAAATTCAACCTTATTGTGTTCAGATTCAAGAAGCTTTGAAGAAAGCCAAAGACAGGTTGATTTCTGAGCAATCAGATTTTTTCAAGAATTGATCAAGAAAACTTTCTACCCATTCTCTCTCAACTTGGGTGAAAGATAAAACTTATTTTATATCATTTTTCTGTAAGATCATTATTGATCAGAGTGGTAAGCCTAATTTATAAAGGCTAAGGTAGGGCTGAGTGCCTGAGGTAGGAGATTTACATCTCTGAGTTGTATGCCGTGGGAAGGCTGAGGTAGGGCTGTGTGCCTGAGGTAGGAGATTTGATTCTCTGAGTTGTAGGCCTGGGTGAAGGCTGAGGTAGGGATTATTTGTCTGAGTTGTAGGAGTGTGGAATCACTCTGAGTTGTAGGAACCTTGACTGCGTTCTGAGCTGTAAGATCTGTTGATCTGAGAAGGAAAGAAGGAAGAAGTTAGCCCAAATCTAGCACACTGCTAGATAGGCGAAGGGGGAAAGTGGATGTACCCATCATTTGGGGAACCACTATAATTCTGTGTGTCATATGTGATTGTATGTGATTTTGTGATTTCTGTGATGTGGTAGCTCTAGAACTGTTTGATTCTAATTGATTAACTGAATTAATATTTTGCCTTAGAGTAAAAAGGAATTGCACCTATTCACCCCCCCCCCCACTAGGTGTTTAGGTTATCTTGAAACCAATTCTTTCAAAGCTAAAGCAACATCTCCTGCTCCCTCTCACAAAGAAAGTGAATAAGAAGACTCAGAGCCAAGCACCTCTGGCTCAGAACTATCTGATGGAGAGTTCTCTCTTCTCTCCAAGCAGTTCAAAATGTTTCTAAGTAAGAAGAAACAGATGAGAGGCAATGACTCCTCTTACAGAAGATCATGTCATGCTGGTGGTCATCAAAATAAAAATCATACAAACTATAGGTATAAGTCTTAGCAGAACAAACATTTTTCCACTGACATTGTGTGTTACTGTTTTAATAAGCCATGTCACATGATCGCCGACTGCCCTCACAAGAAAAAGGAGGGCGGAAGAAAAGAAGAACACAAATCCTCTCACAGCAAAAAGAAGGAGATGTGCTTCATAGCAAAGAAGCAGAAGACCCTCAGTGACACTGACTCATCCGAGTCAAGTGAGGACGAAGAAGCCTACTTCGAGCTCATGATTCACTCATATGATGAAGAAACTGTCCCCCAATTTCATGGGGAGGTAAATTCTCACACTATTCTTTCAGAGTCTGATGCTCCTGACGATGACCATAAGGACTGTTCCTCTGATGATGAATCAGAACTCATGGGTCAATATAAAGAGCTAATCAAGGTCTATGACCGATGTAGAAAAGTTGTTAAAACTCATGCCAAGGAAATCAAATCCCTTAAGGCTGAGGATATCACTCCGAGGGAGGAAGTCATATGGATGGACTCACTCAGAAATGAATTCGACGCTGCGATCGAAGAATACAACAAAGCACTCGAGCACCTCAACCCAAAATAGAAAATCATCGAGAAGTTGGAAGAACAGCTTGTCGCTGAAAAGAAATTTGTTGAAAGATTGTCCAAGCCCAAGATAGTCCTTCCATTTGTTGCTGAATTCTCTGCTCAGGCAAAAGGAGCTGGCTTAGGCCATGAGGATGCTACTTGTAATTCCTCTAGGCGGAATAAGGATCAAAGAAAAAATAAGGCTGCTAAGAAAGCTTTAGCCAAAGAGAAAGTGAATGCTCCTCTAGATCAAACTTCATTTAAGAAGGTAATCTTCCCAATGAACGAGTTTGATTTTGATCATCCTACAGTTATTTTACCAGGCCTACTTATATAGAGCCTAAGTCATGGTACCAAGGATGGAACCGTCCCCAGAACTATGGAGAAAGTGTGTTCAAAGCACCTTACGAAGAAATTCAAATGAAAAATTATGGTCCATATGTTCATGGTCTTAACATCAAGAAGGCACCTAAAGCCAAGCTTATTGTGCATAAGGAAAAGGAGGTGCAGAGACCTTGTCAGCACCAACATCATAAGGCTTCTACCTCTAATTCAGCAGCTCCTATTAGATCACATGTTCAAAAGATCAAGCAGGAGACCTGAAGAAGATACAATAGGTTTGACTGTTGGTGTTGCGGCAAAGTTGGTCACTTTGCCGTAGATTGATGGTTTAATCCCAAAAATTTTGAAACTCCTCAAGTTAACCATACAAGGTAGACCACTCGCAAGGCTAATGTTCCTAGGGGGAGTATGCTGACCAGGAACGAAGGACCCAAATACGTTTGGGTTACTAAGGTCAACTGATTTTTTTGCAGGTATATCCAAAGGCCAACAAAACGCCTATCTGGTATTTGGACAGTGGATGCTCTCGGCATATGACCGGGACAAGAAGCCTACTTCAGAATTATACTCCAGTCAAAGATGGTCCAAGGGTAATCTTTGGTTGCTCTGACCGAGGAATTACAAAGGGCTACAATACAATTTCTAACAGTATAGTTTCATTTACTGATGTGGCTTATGTGAAAGGATTAGAACATAATCTGATCAGCATAAGTTAGTTATGCGATAAAGGACGCGCAATACAAAAAAATTATTTTATTATTAAAATAAATTCATATTAATGTTCCCTTCTACGAAGCAATCACGCAGATGTCTAAGTATGCAAAATATTTAAAAGAACTTTCTAATAAACAAAAATTAGAATATATTTCGCATATCTCTCTCAACGCAGACTACTCAACGGCTCTTACTAATAAATCACCCCTTAAAAGAAATGACCCGGGACGATTCTCCATCTAGTGCCTTTTTGACAATATATTAGTAAAATACGCACTTGCAGATTTAGGCGCGAGCATTAATTTGAGATACCGTTCTCGCTCTTTCAAAAATTAGGTTTGGGTACTCCGACCCCTACTAAAATGCGAATCCAACTAGTGGATCACTCGATTAAGTTTCCCGTCAGGGTAGTGGAGGACGTTTCTGTCCGAATTGATAAGTTTATCTTTCTGGTAGACTTCGTCATCTTAGACATCAAGTAGGACACCAATGTACCAATTATACTCAGTCGCCCTTTTCTCGCCACCTCCCGCACATTAATTGATGTGAGTAACGGTTGTCTTCTCCTTCGGGTAGGAGATGATGAGGTTACTTTCTCTATTAATCCCTCAATAGGAGACTCGTCATTGAGCGATGACTTTTGTTATAATTTAGATACCTATTTCAGAGATTGTTCTTCCCCTATTTTCGAATCTACGCTTTTAAATGACCATATTTTTGCGCTCGAAAACTTTAACTGCGAAGAGGATAACTCTACAAATTTGTATTACGAACCTTTTGGATCGAAAGCCATTAAGATTAAAGCCACGTTAAAAGAACCGCCCTGTCTAGAACGCAAACCCCCACCCGAATCTCTCAAATACGCATTTTTGGGAAAAGATGATACCCTTCCCGTAATCATTTCTTCGCATTTGAGCCATCAGAGACTTCCGATTTATTAGAAGTTTTACTTAAACATCGCCACGCAATTGCGCGGCAAATTTCCGACTTAAAAGGGATTAACCCTTCTTTCTGCACACATAAGATTTTCCTTAACGATAATTATCGCAAAACTATTCAGCCGCAACGACGTCTTAACCCAAACATGAAAGACGTCATTAAAGACGAAATTATAAAATTATTAAATGCGAGAATTATTTATCCCATTTCAGATAGTGCATGAGTTAGTCCCGTTCATGTCGTGCCCAAGAAGGACGGTCTTACCGTAGTGGAAAATGACCATAATGAACTCATCCCAACTCGTACTGTTACGAGTTGGCGGGTGTGCATCGATTATATAAAACTAAATGATGCCACCCGTAAGGATCATTTCCTACTACTGTTCTTAGACTAAATTCTTGAGCGTTTATCCGGTCATCCATACTTTTGTTTTCTTAATGGCTTATCGGGGTTTTTCCAAATCCCCATTTTCCCCGATGAGCAAGTGAAAACAACTTTTACCTGTCCATTTGGCACCTTCACATACCGAAGAATTTCTTTTGGCCTCTACATTACGCCATCTACATTCCAAAGATGTATGCTGGCGATCTTTGGCGAGCTGGTAAGAGACATTATGGAAGTCTTTATGGATGACTTCTCTGTTTTCAGATGCTCATTCCCGACTTATCTTCGTAATTTAGATCGTGTCCTTCAGCGATGCGAGGACACGCATCTTGTTTTAAATTGGGAAAAATGTAACTTTATGGTTCGAGAAGGTTTGGTTCTCGGCCATAAGATTTTGTTTAAGGGGATGGAGGGCGATAAGGCCAAAGTTAAAATTATCAAAAAACATCCCCCACCTTCTAACGTTAAATCTATTAGGAGTTTCTTAGGCCATGCATGCTTTTATGAACGTTTCATTCAAGATTTTTTTAAAATAACAAAGCCGCTTACTCACATCTTGGAAAAGGAATCTAATTTTGTCTTTAGTAGCGAATGCGAGTCTGCTTTTAATTTTATAAAACAAAAACTTATCAATTCACCCATTTTAGTGGCGCCCAATTGAACCCCTCCGTTCGAGATTATGTGCGACGCTACTTATATCGTCGTAGGTGTTGTTCTTGGCCAACATATAAATAAATATTTTCATCCTATTTATTACGCTAGCAAGACGCTCACTTCAACACAAGAAAATTACACGACAACGAAAAAAGAACTTTTAGCAGTCGTTTTTGCATTTGATAAGTTCGCTTGTATATAACGCTATCTAAAGTTATCGTATTTACTGACCACTCCACCCTAAAATATCTGTTAGCAAAAACGGATGCCAAGCCCCACCTTCTTCGATGGATCCTCCTCCTTTAAGAGTTTGATTTGGAGATCCGGGATTAGAAGGGCGCAAAATATTTAGCCGTCGATCACCTATCCCGCTTAGAAAATCTCGATGCGGAAGCGCTCATCGAATCTTACATAAATGACAGATTCCCAGAGGAACGCCTCCTTAACATAAATACTATTTCATATTCCCCGCCTTGGTTGGCAGATTTTGCGAACTATTTAGTTGCGCGGGTACTACCAAAAAACGTTTTGAGCCAGCAAAAGAAGAAATTCTTTTCTGACTTGAAATTTTTTTTTTTGGCAGGACCCTTTTCTTTTTCGTATCTGAGCGGACCAAGTAGTCCGAAGATGCGTCGCAAGTGTGGAGTGTACGCAAATACTTAGGCACTGCCACGAGGGTTTGACTGGTGGGCATTATCAAGCTAACCGGACCGTGCAGAAGGCGCTGGAGGCAGGCTTCTTTTGGCCCACTCTATTCAAAGACGCTGACACTTTTGTGCGCTCCTGCGATAGCTGCCAGCGGTCGGGTTACATCTCTTGTCGCGATGAGATGCCCCAAAATTTATTTTTAGAGTGTGAAGTCTTCGATTTGTGGGCATCGATTTTGTTGGCCCCCTACATTCATCTTTTAAAAATAATTATATTTTAGTGGCGGTCGACTACGTATCAAGGTGGGCGGAAGCGTAAACTCTCCCCACCAATGATGTGCGAGTTGTCATTACCTTTCTTAAAAAACTGTTTTCTCGCTTCGACACACCTCACGCTATTATGAGCGACATGGGAACACATTTCTGCAACACCTAAATGACTAAGACGCTAGCTAAATATGGAGTCACGCACAAACTTGCCACCCCCTACCACTCGCAAATAAGTGTCCAAGTTGAGGTAGTAAATCGAGAGATTAATCATATATTGGAAAAAATCATTTCACTTAATAGAAAAGATTGGTTCGTCAAACTCGACGATGCGTTATGGGCGTATCGTACGGCATACAAAACCGCAATTGGTTGTACGTCGTATTGATTAGTCAATGACAAAGCGTGCCATCTCCCCGTAAAACTAGAACATCGCGCTCTTTGGGCTTTAAAACTCTTAAATCTCGACGCTATCTTAGCTGCTCAAAATAGAAAACTGCAACTAAACAAGCTCGATGAATGACGTGCAAATGCTTACGAGAGCAATAAGTTCTATAAGGAGCGTTCTAAGTTTTATCACGATCGAAAAATCAGGCCCCAAAAAACTTTTTCTCCAGGCGATCTTGTCCTTCTTTATAATTCACGGCTTAGACTTTTTCCGGGAAAACTAAAATCACGATGGTCCGTCCCCTTCAAAGTTGAAGAGGTTTGGTCATATGGGACCATACTCATCTCCCACCCGAAAAAAGGGTCGTTTAAAGTAAACGATCATCGCTTAAAATTATATCTAGTGGGTGGTAACATCGAAACCATAACCCTCCTCGACATATAAACTAGCCAAATTAGTCAAGCTACACAACTATAAACAAAGCGCTCCTGGGAGGCACACCATGTTTATCTTTTTTGCTATTTCTTTACTTTTTCTTTATTGTTAGTTCTTAATAATGCAGAGTTCCTAATTGGGCCTTCCCGACCTCCTTCCAGGGAAGCTTCCGCCCTTTCTTTCATTTGTTTGTAAATATTGCATTTTATTTCTTTTTTTGTTCCACATACTTACATTGCAACATTGAGTACAATGTTGGAATTAAGTATGAGGGTGTTTTCGTGCTTTCTTTTCTGCACTTCTATTTTCTGCACTCCTAAAAAAAGACGAAAACTGAACAAAACAAAACAAAAATTACAAAATAAAAACTCCAAAAATATTTTTTGTTTTTATCATCAAAAATTTCAAAAAAAATTATAAAACAAAATTTCCAAAAATATTTAGTTTTACTTTGTAAATATTCTTTCTAAATATTTTTTGTATATATATATATATATATAAATATTTTTGTAAATATTCTTTTCTTTTCCCCCTCTTCATTTCTACCAACTCTTTGTAAATAACTTTTCTCTTTTTCCTCTCTTATAAATATTTGCTTAAAAATCTAAAAAACACAAAAAAATTTAGGAAACAAAAATTTTTTTTTCAAAAAAAAATATAGCTTTTTCATTTTTAGTATGTATATATAAAAAAAATTAAACACAAAAAAAATAAATTAAAAACATCCAAAAAAATTGAAAACTCTAAAAAATCCCAAAAAACTTTTTATGAAACAAATAAATCAAATATTTCATTCTTAACCCTTTTGCTCTCCAAAAATATAGTTACGAGCTTATATATAAGTGAATTTCATTAATTCTTTGTTTACTATTCATTTATTAATTAGAGATTGATAGATTTAGAAATTCGGGGTTAAGTTTTAAAAAATATTTTATGCTTTGTTTTTAAGATAGGGGACTTGTTTTAAACACTATTTCTAATTTATCTAAAATAGAGATATGTGTATTATGTTAGAAAAAATAACTATAGACTTCAATTTTTTTTACTTCAAGTTTTTAGAAACACAGAAACTTTCAATTTATAAAGGTTGCTCTCAAATATTTCATTATTAACATCTAGTTTTACTTTTGAGAACAAAATCTATCTCCCCATATTTATCATGTCTTACTTACTTGACATAATAAATCTTTTATCCTTAAAAGAACCTATGCCAATGGGAATAATATTTCGTTCCGTAAACATAGACATCCAATATTTGAAAAGATTATATGTTACAGAGTAAGAGGATAAAATTCATTACTCCTATATATATACATTGGGTTATATGAAGTTATTCAAAAATTATATGTCACGGAAAATAATATTTCGTTTTCCTAAACATTTACATTCAAAAAAATTTATTAGAGGTTCGAGCAAAAAAATATACCTCAGCTGATCCAAATCCCTCTTCATATAGAACAACAACCACTTTAGCCATATTCAATGATTCTAGACCTAATATAATTTTTATTGAAAGCATAATTTTTAAATTGCATTATTTCCTTTAAACTCTTAAGCTAAAGTTTCTATAATTCCAATTTATTTTTTTAGCTAACGACTACAACTTTTGCTTGCTATTTGGTTACTTCAAGACGTCTTTTTGGCCAAAACTTTTCCTCTATTTAAAACATTTTTATGATTTAGGACTTAACTCTTATACCCCTGATGTTTATTTTGATCTCTCTTTCAATTAATTCAAGCGGTAGATAAATTTAGGATTTCTTTTAATTCCTTATAAGTTCACTTCAAACTTTTGCTCGGGAATAACAAAAGCTTAAGTAAGTGGGTATTTGATGAGTTGTAAATATTAATATTTTTCAGTACTTTATATAAGTAGTTTTAGGTTATATTTTTGTAGTTCTTAGTAATTTTTCTTAAATAATGTGTTTCTTTTTGTAAATACTCTTCAAACATAAGTTTATTTTGTTTTCTGTAATTTTGCAGAAAAAAGTCGCATAAATTAAATAGTACACGCCCTTGTCGGTTTGCTCACGCCCTTGACCGAGGCATGTTACTTTGATTCTTGCAAAAAAATCTGCTTTCTGCAACGAAATGACCGTGTAACGCTAGCCGTTCGACGTTCATCGATCTCAGCTCGACGCTTTGATTCGACGTTTGTCGATCAATAATCAACGATCGCCGTTCACAGTTCGTCGAATGAAGCACGACGATTTGATGCCCAACTCGACGCTTCACCAGCTGATTCGTGGATCAACAATCGACGTTCGACGAACTGGACTGAATGATCAACTCGACGCTTGACGTTCGTCGAACTCAACTCAATGCCAGAAGTTCGACGATTGTCGACAAACACTCAACGCCACAACAAGACTCAATGACACAACCACTCGACATTCGTCGAACTCAACCCGTTCGACGATTCATCGATCGCCGCTCGATGCTTTCATTCGTCGTTCGACGATTCGTCGATCGCCGTGTAATACCCCCATTCGCCACATGACATATAACAGAAGGTACAGCTGGAACCTGACGTCATATACCACGGACAGTCAGAAGGTTTACATAAGAATATCCAAACTATCTAATTAAGACTACTCGTCCTACACAGAGCATTCTAACGGAAGCTTTGAAATAGTTGAAGAACCCAAAACTTAAATTCATAATCATGAATGTCTACATCCACACAATAGGAATGAGAACCAAATACACTGAAAGGGGTACACGGCCTTATGGCCTTACAAATATTCACTTAATAAGAGAGTGTCTTACATACATCGGCTCGCAGGCCGACCACACATGAAAAAATACAAACAACTATTCTTTACGGCCTTCAAGGGCCAGCATAACAACATGGGCTCCAGCCCGCTAACTTGCACTCGGCTCCGCAGCACCTGCAAGCAACATTCCATCGCACGGTGGTAAACAATGCAACGGTCAGCAAAAGCCGACCAAATTATAACGACCCCGCCCCTTACTCGGGACGGCGGTGCTCTTTCTCTGCATAACATTAGCCCAGCTAAACAATAAAGTGTAATTACATTTCTCCACAGGTGTATGCTCGTATGACCAAACACCCCGTGCACTCAGAGCACATTAACGGTGAATCCTGACACTTCAGCGTCTTCACCACCACCAAGATGGAAACAATGCGAGCATTTAGCCTTTCTGACCACTGTCTAAGGCTCCCGACTATGCCAACGGCCAGTCCCCTTTTCGGATCTCTCGCACCGAACCACATAGCCCAGGTCTGATTCCACTTGCCCGTTGCTCATAACGCGTAGTACACCTTAAGACGTACGTACGAGCCAAACTTCTCTCAGATCCTGCCATTTCCAAACAATCACATAACCCAGTTATGTTCAAGGCCGGTTCCCAGACCGTCAAGTTAGCGGAACAACGATTCCGCTCAGTTTTCCGGGTTCGCCTTGGAGCTAACCTCCAAGGATCCCTGCTGCAATCTACCGCGTAGAAACCCAAAAACCCAAAGCACGGAGTCTTCTCCGGCAAATCATAACATATGCAACATCACCGATGCAGACCAACATGTCCGGGTAGGCTTCACACACAATGCCTATGCCCGTACTTCGATCCCGGACTCTATATGCAACACAAGGGGGACTATTCCCGTCAACCCCAAGGAACACCGCACACTCACTGCACACTCGCGGGAGCGGGTTTTCCCTATGCAAAAGAAAGAGCATCACATGCTCAAGTTGAGAATCGTTACCCTTGTAGTACGCTTTGGCTCCATAGAAAACTACACGGATGGAAGTCTTCGCAACGATCTTTCCTCCACGGATCCGCTCTCAGATCTCAAAACGGTGCTCCGATGCTCCGCTGGCGGCCGGAATCCTCCTCCTTCTTCCTCCTTGATCTAACTCCTTGGAAAGAGAAAGCTTTGGAGAGAAATGAAGGATTCAACTCCCATTCACGGCCTTAACAGAGCAGGAAACCACCTGGGCCGTCGGATTTTAAATAAAGAAATCGAACGGCTCTGATCCGCTCAAAAATCAACAGACCTGGGCCAAACACGGCTTGGCACACGGCCGTGTCCCAGGCCGTGTGCCTCGATCCAGGCACGATCATCGAACACAGAGACTCACACAGACTCAGACACGCCCGTGTCTCACTCGACACACCCGTGTCGGGTACTCGACACGCCCGTGTCCGGAGGCGTGTCACATATAACCGCCACGCTAACCGACACGACCCTTGGAAACACGGGTACTGACACGGGTAGGCACACGCCCGTGTCAAATGACATGCCCGTGTCATTAAGCCGTGTTCCTTACCGTGTCCTTCTCGGGATAAAATCGGCCGAAACACCATGCCAGACACGGCCTTGGACACACCCGTGTCCTAGGCCGTGTATCCCTATACAGACACCAAAATCCCTTTTTACGCGACCAACTCAAATACAATTTTCGGGGCGTTACAAATCTCCCCCACTTAAGGAATTTCGTCCTGAAATTAAGTAAAGGTACACAAAATTACAAGTTACCTGAACGTAACAACTCGGGGTATTCCTCCAACATAGTTTGCTCTCGCTCCCAAGAAAGCTCCTCACGTCCGCAATTATCCCAACGGACTTTAACCATTCAGATATCCATGTTGCGGAGTCGCTTGACTTTAATGTCTTCTATACGTATAGGCTTCACCTTTGTCGTCAACTCGTAATCAACTAGCACTTGATCAACCGCAACTATTTGCGAAGTCTCTTGCACCGCCTTATGCAACACCGATACGTGGAACACATCGTGTAGCCCACTCAACTCCACCAACAGCTTCAATTTATATGCTGCTTTGCCAACACGCTCCAGGATCTCAAATGGTCCAAGGTATCTCGGACTCAGCTTCTTCAAGCGTCGAACCCGCGAGACACCCTTGAACGGTTTGATTTTCAAGTACACCCAGTCGCCAACACTGAACTCCACGTTCCTATGTTTGGCATTATAGTACTTTGACTGTCTGTCCTGAGCGATCTTCAACTGTTCCTGAACTGTCCGTATCACTGAAGTGGCATCTTCCACCGCTTGACGTTTATAAAGCTTCGACTCGCCCGTCTCCAACAAAGACAACGACGTGCGGCACTTTCTCCAGTACAAGGCCTCGAAAGGCGTCATTCCAATACTTGCCTGAAAGCTGTTGTTATACGCAAACTCCACCATGTACAGGTGATCTTCCCACTGCTTTCCAAAATCTAGGACGCACATGCGAAGCATGTCCTCCAACGTCCGGTGGACCCTCTCGGTTTGGCCTTCCGTCTGTGGATGAAAGGTTGTACTGAACTTTAGCTTAGAACCCAACAGACTATGCACCAACCTCCAGTCATTCGACATGAAGCGTCCATCTCGATCACTAATAATACTGCAGGGCACACCATGCAACTGTACAATATTCTCCACACAGAGTTTGGCCAACCTTTCCACCGGATCTTCCTTCCTGATCGGGATGAAGTGCGACACCTTTGTCAACCTATCTACGACTACCCAGATGGCATCGTTTCCCCTCTATGACTTCGGCAAACAATGCACAAAATTCATAGATATGTCCTCAAATTTCCATTCCGGGATAGGCAAGGACTTCAGGAAACCTCCGGGCTTCTGGCACTCCGCCTTAACCAAGGCACAAGTTTGGCACTTAGCCACATAAAGTGCTACATCCTTCTTCAATCCTGGCCACCAAAATAATTTCTTCATGTCTCTATACATCTTCGTGCCTCCCGGGTGGATTGAGTACTTGGTATGATGAGCCTCGTACATCAACTCCTCCCAAAGATTATCCACACTAGGAATGCATAGGCGACCGTCCTTCCTTAGCAACCCGTCCTCAACAACAAACTGGGAATTTGACCCATCCAATGATTCATCCAAGATCTGCTTCATGCTGTTATCCTGAATCAAAGCCCGCCGAACTCTATCAGCTAGGTCACGCTGCACCTCGGTCCAAAACAGTTTCGCCTCAGTACTAGACTGCTTGTCGACGCAAGATATCTCCAAAGCCTCCAACTCACGGACCAATCTCTCATCATGTACCGATAACTAATTGGCCTGTGCAGGAACCTTACGACTCAACGCATCCGCCACTACGTTACCTTTCCCTGGCACATAATGTATCTTGAAGGTGTAGTCCCCTAGGAACTCCATCCACCTCCGCTGCCTCATGTTCAGATCCTTTTGATCTAACATGTACTTCAAGCACTTATGATCGGTGTATATATCGACTTTCACACCGTACAGATAGTGCCTCCACAGCATTAGAGCAAATATCACGGCCGTTAACTCCAGGTCATGGACTGGATAATTTGTCTCGTGAGCCTTCAATTGTCGTGAACCGTAGGCTATCACACTCCCATGCTATAGCAGAACACAGCCCAAACCACTGCCCGAAGCATCACTATAGATTTCGAACCCTTCGGTTCCACTTGGGGAACATAAAATAGGTACTGTGGTCAACCACCTCTTCAACTCTTCAAAAGCCTGTTCGCACTCCGAAGACCACACAAACTTCTGATCCTTCCTTGTCAACATCGTGAGTGGTAGTGCTATCCACGAGAAGTTCTCTATGAAGCGCCTGTAGTAGCCAGCAAGCCCCAGAAAACTCCGGACCTCTGCCACTATTGTCAAAGCAGGCCACACCCGTATCGCCACTATCTTCACCGGATCCACAGCTATTCCTTCTCCACTAACAACATGACTAAGGAATGCTATCAAGGATAACCAGAATTCACAATTGGAGAACTTAGCATACAACTGGTTTCTCCTCAACTTCTCCAACACCAGGATATCATCTATAAATACTATCACAAAACGGTCCCGGAACTCTCTGAACGTCCTGTTCATCAGATCCATAAACACGGATGGCGCATTGGTCAAACCAAACGGCATGACTGTGAACTCGTAATGCCCAAACCGCGTACTGAATGCTGTCTTTGGGATGTCGCTCTCCCTTATCCTCAATTGGTAGTAACCGAACTTCAGATCCAACTTCGAATATACCGTTGACCCAACCAACTGATCAAATAGATCGTCAATTCTCGGGATCAGATACTTATTCTTTTCCGTAAGCTTGTTCAATTCCCGGTAGTCGATACAAAGTCACAAACTCCTATCTTTCTTCTTGAGGAAAAGGGCCGGTGTGCTCCAAGGAGATGAACTTGGACGCACATACCCTTGCTCCAACAACTCTTGTAGTTGCACCTTCAACTCTGTCATCTCTCTTGGCGATATCCGATACGGGGGGAGCGTGACACCGGTTTGACACCCGGCACCAGCTCAATAGTAAAAACAATCTCCCGTTGAGGAGAGGCTCCTAAGAGATCATCTGGGAACACAACAGGATACTCGGACACAACTGGGATACTGACCAGACATGGCTTAGGCGTCGAAGTCTGCACTAGAGTGACAAACCGCTCTGCCCCAGACCGAACTGCCTTAATCACCTGAGGGGCAGATGTCAACGTCTTGCTCGACCCCTTTCACGCCCGCAAATGCCACCTCGCGACTAGCTCCCAACTGACCTCCTTGCAACTACAATCAATGCATGCTTGCTGCTCTGAGAGCCAGCCCATAGCAAAGATCACATCGCACTCAACTATCAGCAATAGCGACGCTCGCAAGTCATCAACGTGACTCCTACGCCTTACCCTAACGCCACAAGCTTTATCCGCACACAAAGGGCACCCGTAGGCAGCAGCCCATCCAATTTGACCTTTGCAATCGAAGGAAGTACTCCGATGCGCGATAGAAACTCTTCGGATAAAAAGGATGCGAAACTTCCACACCGAACAGTACTCTCGCCGGACAATCGACAATCTAAACAAGCCTAACACAATCAGTCATATGCTAAAATGCGTAGGAAAACAAATATCTAAAGCTAACCTGCTATACATACCCGTCACCACGTCAAACTGCTTTGTGGCTTCCTGCTACCTAAGGTTGTACACTTTTGGCTGGGTTGGGGTATAGTGCGATGCGGTTGCCTCCGACCCCTTGCCCTTCTCCTCATAGATATCTCCAGATTTTTCTCGGACTTCCTTCATCCGCGCCAACAGTTTCGGGAAAAATGTCCTGGATTCGCACAGTTAAAACATATAATTGCCTTCCTCCTAATGGTTGCTGCTGTCTTAGCTTTCTCTATCTTCTGTGCGCCATTACGACAATCTCGGGCAAAGTGTGTAACGCCCCCTATCCGTCGCATAGCATATAGCAGTAGGTCCGGCCGGGGCCCGACGCCATATACCACAGACAGACCGGGTGGTTACGTATGGAAACCATCCAACCAATCTCAACGTCCTACACAGAGCATTCTAGCGGAAGCAGTTTATAAAAGTTGCAAAACAAGAACCCAGCACAAGCATGAATGTCCACTAACAAGATAACAGGAATGTTATTACAAAATACTCAAAAGTCGGCCTTAAGGCCTTACAAAATGTTTCACTTGTCTTTTACAAGATTTCCAAACCTCGGCACGCAGGCCGGCCATACATGAACAAAACATAAAACATTTCCATTCGGGCCTTCGAGGGCCAGCTACGCAAAAAGGGCTTTAGCCCGCTATTGACCGCTTGGTCCAGCTGCACCTGCAAGCAAACAAACCACCGCACGGTGGCAAACAAAGCAACGGTCAGCAATGCTGACCAAATTATAACGATCCCGCCCCCAACTCGGGGCGGCGATGCTCCTTCCCTGCATTTCATTAGCACAAGCGAGCAATGCATATTATCATAGCCATTTCATCACAGACGTTGGCTCGTACGGCCACACGTCCCGTGCACTCAGGGCACATTCTCGGTGAACCGGTCGATGTTACGTCAATTTAAGCCATTAACATTCCGGACTCACCACCGCCACTTGGACGGCCATTCCTATGAGCAATTTGTCTTCATGGTATTGGTCACGTCAATTTAAGCCATTGACCACCGAAGACCCCCATCTATGCCAACGGCGAGTGCCATGTACCTTTAGGTCTCTCTAACCCGAACGACATAAAGCGGGTACGGCTCCATCTAACCCGTGCTCACATCGCAACGGCAATTTAAGCCATTTGCGCGGGTCAAACTTTCACCGATTCCCATTCTACCGCAAGACACATAACCCAGTTATGTTCAAGTTGGCTCTCAGGCCACCAAGTTGGCAAGACCTCGTGTCCGCCCAGTTTTCCGGGTGCACCTTTGGGTTAGTCCCCAAGGCTCCCTGCTGCAATCTACCGTGTAGAAAACCCGAAAACACCAAATAGCACGGAGTCTTCTCCGGCCTTATGCAATGCAACATCACCGATCCGAACTACATGTCCGGGTAGGCTTCAACCAAAATGCCTATGTCCGTTCTCGCATACGGACGCTAAACAACGGGGACTTCACATATCTACCCGAAGGAACGCCTCCAACTCTCCGCAAACTCGCGAGAGCGGGCTTCCTATGCAAAGAAAAGAGCGACTCATGCTCAAGATGAGGATCGTTACCCTTGCGGTCCTCTTCGGCGCCATCGAAAAGTAATCGGATGGAATTGACCGCACTAGCGTTGCCTCCGCGGATCCGGAGTCGGCTTGCGATTCGGAGCTCCGAAGCTCCTCCAATGGCGGATCTAGCTCCTCTTCTTCTTGCCTTAGCTTTTCTTTCTCCAAGGGTTTGGAGAGAGATCAAGTGGAAAAAGTGAGGGTTTTCTAAGTCAAAACCCGGGTATATCCCTTCAGGAACAACCCCCAGCCATTGGATCCTCAGTCAAAGAAATGAACGGCTTCGATTCGGGACTGAAATGCCCAATCTGGGCCGAACACGGCCTGGCACACGCCCGTGTCCAGGGCCGTGTGCCTCATTCGCCGTCAAAATCGAATCACCTGGAACCTCACACGGGCATCGAACACGCCCGTGTTCGATCTGACACGCCCGTGTTCCACCTGACACGGCCGTGTATCTGGCCGTGTACCCCATCATTTTCTCCCGTTTCCAACCCGAGAGCTGACACGGGTTCGGACACGCCCGTGTCCTTGCCCGTGTCACCTTGACACGCCTGGGCTCCAGGCCGTGTACAAGGTCTCGGCTCTTCACGGCTAAGTGTCGACACGGGTCGACACGCCCTGCGACACGCCCGTGTCGCAGGCCGTGTGCCATGTCTCGACACACTGTCGACACCAAAGTGTCGACTTCGCGGGACGAGTGTCGACACGGGTTGACACGCCCTGCGACACGCCCGTGTCGCAGGCCGTGTGCCGTGTCTCGACACAACGTCGAAGCACTGTGTCGACTTCACGGCTAAGTGTCGACACGGGTCGACACGCCCTGCGACACGCCCGTGTCGCAGGCCGTGTGCCCAGTCTCGACACAATGTCAAGACCAAAGTGTCGACTTCACGCCTTAGTGTCGACACAGGCTTGACACGCCCTGGGACACGCCCGTGTCCCAGGCCGTGTGCCTGCAGCCAGAACTCAAACTGGCCCAAATTATTCCCCTTTGCTCCTTTGAGTTTCGGGGCGTTACAACTCTACCCCTCTTAAAAGAATTTCGCCCACGAAATTACATAAAGGGAAAAACATGTACAAAACTAAAATTTGTACCTGAGCGGAACAACTCCGGATATTCGTCAAGCATCGTCTGCTCTCGCTCCCAAGAGAGCTCCTCACGACCGCAATTGTCCCACCGGACTTTGACCATCCTGATCTCTTTATTGCGTAGCCGCTTGACCTCCGAGTCCTCAATCCGCACGGGCTTGACTTTTGTCGTTAGCCCACTATCCACCGGCACTTGATTGGCCGCGATCACTTGCGTAGGCTCTTGCACCGCCTTCCGAAGCACCGAAATATGGAATACATCGTGTAAACCACTTAGCTCCACAGAAAGCCTCAACCTATAGGCCGCTTCTCCAACTCGCTCCAGAACCTCGAACGGTCCAAGGTACCTCGGGCTTAGCTTTTTCAATCGCCGCACCCGCGAGACACCCTTGAACGGCTTGATCTTCAAGTATACATAATCGCCCACAGCGAACTCCACGTTCCTGTGCTTGGCATTATAGTACTTTGCTTGTCGGTCCTGAGCGATAAGCAACCTCTCCCGAATGGTTCTCACCAAAGAAGTAGCATCATCCACTTCCGATCGCTTATACAACTTCGACTCGCCCGTTTCTAACCAAGACAACGGCGTGCGACATCGTCTACCATATAGGGCCTCGAAAGGCGCCATCTGAATACTTGCTTGGTAGCTGTTGTTGTATGCGAACTCCACCAAATAAAGGTGGTCCTCCCATTGCTTTCCAAAGTCCAAGACACACATGCGAAGCATGTCTTCCATCGTTCTATTGACCCTCTCAGTCTGCCCATCCGTTTGTGGATGGAAGGCTGTGCTAAACTTCAGCTTTGTTCCCAACATTTGCTGCACCAGCCTCCAATCATTGGACGTGAACCGCCCATCTCGGTCACTCACGATGCTGCGAGGCACACCATGAAGCCGCACTATGTTATCCACATAAAGCTTCGCCAGCTTCTCCACCGGATCATCCTTCCTATGCGGAATAAAATGCGACACCTTTGTTAATCGATCGACCACCACCCAAATGGCGTCGTTCCCCTTTTGCGACCTTGGCAAACCATGCACAAAATTCATAGAGATGTCGTCGAATTTCCACTCCGGAATAGGCAAGGACTTAAGAAATCCTCCCGGCTTTTGGCACTCCGCCTTTACCAAGGCGCAGGTTTGGCACTTCGCTACATATAGCGCCACATCCTTTTTCAAACCCGGCCACCAAAATAGCTTCTTTACATCACGGTACATCTTCGTGCTCCCCGGGTGAATCGAGTACTTGGTATGATGCGCCTCGTACAACAACTCCACCCATAAATTGCCCACACTTGGGACGCACAAACGACCGTCTTTCCACAGCAATCCGTCCTCCACAACGAATTGGGAATTTGACCCATCCAGAGCCTCTATCATGAACTGCTTCATATGAGCATCCATATCCAAAGCCTGCCGAATCCGATCAGCCAGGTCATATTGGACTTCAGTCCAATTCAGCACTGCTTCAGCACTAGATTGTCTGTCCACACAAACAATCTCCAACGCTTCCAGCTCCTCCACCAACCGCTCATCATGCACTGATAGCCAATTGGCTTGAGCTGGGGCTCGGCGACTCAACGCGTCCGCAACCGCATTCCCCTAGCCAGGCACGTAGTGGATCTTGAAAGTATAGTCCCCCAGGAACTCCATCCACCTACGCTGCCGCATATTCAGATCTTTCTGATCAATTAGATACTTTAGGCTCTTGTGATCGGTGTAGATATCAATCTTCACACCGTACAAATAGTGTCTCCACAGCTTCAAGGCAAAAATCACGGCCGCCAACTCCAAGTCGTGGACCGGATAATTCCTCTCGTGCACTTTTAGCTGTCTCGAGCCATAAGCTATCACGCTGCCGTGCTGCAGTAGCACGCAACCCAAACCGCTGCCCGAAGCATCACTATATATCTCATAGCCTTCGGTTCCAACCGGCGAACTCAGCACAGGCGCCGTGGTCAACCGACACTTCAATTCCTCAAAAGCTCGCGCGCACTCCGGCGTCCAAACGAACTTATGCTCCTTCCTCGTCAAAGTAGTGAGAGGTAGCGCTATCCGCGAGAAGTTCTCTACGAAGCGCCTATAATAACCGGCAAGCCCCAAAAAGGTACGGACTTCTGCTACCGTAGCAAGCTCAGGCCACTCCCGTATCGCAACAATCTTCGCCGGATCCACCGCAATACCCTCTCCACTTACTATATGCCCAAGGAACGCCACTGAGGATAGCCAAAACTCGCACTTCGAGAACTTGGCATACAACTGATTTCTCCTGAGTGTCTCCAACACCAAATGGAGATGCTTAAAGTGATCTTCCTCACTTTGCGAGTACACCAAAATATCGTCGATGAAGACGATCACAAAATGGTCCAAGTACTCCCTGAACGTTCTGTTCATCAAATCCATAAATACTGACGGCGCATTAGTCAGCCCAAACGGCATGACCGTAAACTCATAATGCCCGTATCTCGTACTAAACGCTGTCTTCGGGATATCACTCTCCCTTATCCGCAGCTGATAGTACCCAGACTTGAGATCTAACTTCGAGTACACCGTCGACCCGACTAACTGATCAAAGAGATCATCAATCCGGGGGATCGGGTACTTGTTCTTCTCAGTCAGCTTATTTAGCTCCCGATAATCAATACACAACCTCAAGCTTCCGTCCTTCTTCTTAACAAAGAGGACCGGTGCGCTCCAAGGCGAAGAACTCGGGCGCACATACCCTTGCTCCAACAACTCTTGTAGTTGAACTTTTAGCTCCGCCATTTCCTTAGGCGCTAGCCGATACGGAGATCGTGACACAGGCTTTGCACCTGGCACTAGCTCGATCGTAAAATCGATCTCCCGCTGAGGCGGGGCTCCAGGAAGATCTGCGGGGAACACATCAGGGTATTCCGATACCACTGAAATACAATCCATCGCGGGCTTCGGCTTTGCAACCTCCACTAGTGTAAAGAACAGTTCTGCTCCAGCACGAACCGCCTTCACCACCTGAAGAGCAGACATCAACGTCTTGCTCGACCCCTTTAAGCCCGTAAACGTCGTCTCACGACTTGCTCCCAGCTTTACTTCCTTGCTACCGCAATCTATATGGGCCTGCTGCTCCGAGAGCCAGTCCATGCCAAATATGACGTCGAACTCCGCCAACGGAAGTAAAGACGCCTGCAGGTCGAACTCCTGCTCCCCAATACGAACTTTAACGTCGCAGATCCTAACCGCTCGCATCGAACACCCATTGGGCAACAACACATCCAACTTATCCTTCGCCATCGAAGAAGGGACTCCGATGCGTGATATAAATCCTTCGGACAAGAAGGAGTGTGAAGCTCCCGTATCAAAGAGTGCTCGTGCCGGGTTTTCACAAATCAACACAAATCCTAACAAGCAGTGGTAAGGTAACATATACATAACAAGCATATAAAGGAATTGACTTGCTATAAATTAAACCGTACCTGTCACCACGTCAGCTTGTTTAATGGCCTCCTGTTGGCCAAGATTATAGACCCTTGGTTGGGCCGGAGCATAGTGGGATGCGGTCGACTCCGCCGCCTTTCCCTTCTCTTCATAGGTAGCTCCCGGCCTCCTCTCGGACTTAGGACGTCCGCTCCAACAATCACGGGCGTAATGCCCCGTCTTGCCACAAGTAAAGCACGCACCCGGGGTCCGACCCGTAGTCGCCCCAGAAGCGCCAGAAGGAGCTGGACCCGAAGTCCTATGCTTCTTGAAAGCCCTCCGATAGCCAGACTTCGAAGTAGTCGGCACTTTAAACTCAGATTTCTTTTCAACCAAGCCTTTCTTCGCTTGCACACTCTTCATGTCCTTCTCCAAGGACCGGGCAGTATTGACCAAGGTTAAGAAACCCTGCATCATCGGCCCCGACAGTAACAGTCTCAGCTCATCCCTCAAGCCTTCATAAAAACGATTAGTCTTGCGCTCCTCATCCATGATGGTGGAGCTCGCATAACGACTCAACCGCGTAAACTCGTGGAGATATTCATCCACGCTCCACTCACCCTGCACCAACTTCAGGAATTCATTCTCCATCGAGATCCTCTGAGTAGAAGGGAGGTATCTTGCCAAGAACAATCCCGAGAACTCTTCCATCGGAACGTCTATCAGTTGTCTACCTCGCAGATGATGCAGCTCCAAGCCTTCCCACCACATCCTTGCTTCACCGTCCAACAGGAACGTAGCAATGGTGGTCATCTGCCACACCTCCGTCTCCGTCGCTGTCATGACTCTCTTCACCCTAGAGAGCCAGTCTTCAGCCTGAGATGGGGTTCCCAACCTCGAGAATAACGGAGGGTTAAAGCTCATTACATGCTTCAACTGCCTCTCAGTCGCCCTCCTGGGCACTATTGGTTCTACAACCACTTGCTCCATCCTCCTCGGCTCGGCCTCTTGAAGAGGTACTTGCTCCAACACAGGAGCGGGCTGCTGCGCTTGCCTCCCAGGCTGCGCATTGATCACGGCCAACACCGCTTCAGCCACCAATCTTATATTTTCAGCCGACAAAGGTGTTGCAGGAGCAACTTCTGGTGCACTACTAGCCTCAGAACCTCGGCGTTCTGACGGCCCAACACCACTTCGGGTCACCTATAGTGGTACAAAACACCGTTAAGCGACCAAATCACATTGCAAACAGCAATTATAGGAACACGCAGGTTCCTCAAACACGAGTATTTTCATTCCTAAGTGGACATTCATGGGTTCTTTTTACTGTTATAACGATGACGCACACAATGTGCTCACCACCCCTTAAAAAGAATTCGCCCACGAATTCAATTCAAGCCCGACCAAAACCAGAAGTCTGATACCAAATTGTAACGCCCCCTATCCGTCGCATAGCATATAGCAGTAGGTCTGGCCGGGGCCCGACGCCATATACCACAGACAGACCGGGTGGTTACGTATGGAAACCATCCAACCAATCTCAACGTCCTACACAGAGCATTCTAGCGGAAGCAGTTTATAAAAGTTGCAAAACAAGAACCCAGCACAAGCATGAATGTCCACTAACAAGATAACAGGAATGTTATTACAAAATACTCAAAAGTCGGCCTTAAGGCCTTACAAAATGTTTCACTTGTCTTTTACATGATTTCCAAACCTCGGCACGCAGGCCGGCCATACATGAACAAAACATAAAACATTTCCATTCGGGCCTTCGAGGGCCAGCTATGCAAAAAGGGCTTTAGCCCGCTATTGACCGCTTGGTCCAGCTGCACCTGCAAGCAAACAAACCACCGCACGGTGGCAAACAAAGCAACGGTCAGCAATGCTGACCAAATTATAACGATCCCGCCCCCAACTCGGGGCGGCGATGCTCCTTCCCTGCATTTCATTAGCACAAGCGAGCAATGCATATTATCATAGCCATTTCATCACAGACGTTGGCTCGTACGGCCACACGTCCCGTGCACTCAGGGCACATTCTCGGTGAACCGGTCGATGTTACGTCAATTTTAGCCATTAACATTCCGGACTCACCACCGCCACTTGGACGGCCATTCCTATGAGCAATTTGTCTTCATGGTATTGGTCACGTCAATTTAAGCCATTGACCACCGAAGACCCCCATCTATGCCAACGGCGAGTGCCATGTACCTTTAGGTCTCTCTAACCCGAACGACATAAAGCGGGTACGGCTCCATCTAACCCGTGCTCACATCGCAACGGCAATTTAAGCCATTTGCGCGGGTCAAACTTTCACCGATTCCCATTCTACCGCAAGACACATAACCCAGTTATGTTCAAGTTGGCTCTCAGGCCACCAAGTTGGCAAGACCTCGTGTCTGCCCAGTTTTCCGGGTGCACCTTTGGGTTAGTCCCCAAGGCTCCCTGCTGCAATCTACCGTGTAGAAAACCCGAAAACACCAAATAGCACGGAGTCTTCTCCGGCCTTATGCAATGCAACATCACCGATCCGAACTACATGTCCGGGTAGGCTTCAACCAAAATGCCTATGTCCGTTCTCGCATACGGACGCTAAACAACGGGGACTTCACATATCTACCCGAAGGAACGCCTCCAACTCTCCGCAAACTCGCGAGAGCGGGCTTCCTATGCAAAGAAAAGAGCGACTCATGCTCAAGATGAGGATCGTTACCCTTGCGGTCCTCTTCGGCGCCATCGAAAAGTAATCGGATGGAATTGACCGCACTAGCGTTGCCTCCGCGGATCCGGAGTCGGCTTGCGATTCGGAGCTCCGAAGCTCCTCCAATGGCGGATCTAGCTCCTCTTCTTCTTGCCTTAGCTTTTCTTTCTCCAAGGGTTTGGAGAGATATCAAGTGGAAAAAGTGAGGGTTTTCTAAGTCAAAACCCGGGTATATCCCTTCAGGAACAACCCCCCAGCCATTGGATCCTCAGTCAAAGAAATGAACGGCTTCGATTCGGGACTGAAATGCCCAATCTGGGCCGAACACGGCCTGGCACACGCCCGTGTCCAGGGCCGTGTGCCTCATTCGCCGTCAAAATCGAATCACCTGGAACCTCACACGGGCATCGAACACGCCCGTGTTCGATCTGACACGCCCGTGTTCCACCTGACACGGCCGTGTATCTGGCCGTGTACCCCATCATTTTCTCCCGTTTCCAACCCGAGAGCTGACACGGGTTCGGACACGCCCGTGTCCTTGCCCGTGTCACCTTGACACGCCTGGGCTCCAGGCCGTGTACAAGGTCTCGGCTCTTCACGGCTAAGTGTCGACACGGGTCGACACGCCCTGCAACACGCCCGTGTCGCAGGCCGTGTGCCATGTCTCGACACACTGTCGACACCAAAGTGTCGACTTCGCGGGACGAGTGTCGACACGGGTTGACACGCCCTGCGACACGCCCGTGTCGCAGGCCGTGTGCCGTGTCTCGACACAACGTCGAAGCACTGTGTCGACTTCACGGCTAAGTGTCGACACGGGTCGACACGCCCTGCGACACGCCCGTGTCGCAGGCCGTGTGCCCAGTCTCGACACAATGTCGAGACCAAAGTGTCGACTTCACGCCTTAGTGTCGACACAGGCTTGACACGCCCTGGGACACGCCCGTGTCCCAGGCCGTGTGCCTGCAGCCAGAACTCAAACTGGCCCAAATTATTCCCCTTTGCTCCTTTGAGTTTCGGGGCGTTACAAAGTGCCCTTTCTTGCCACAAGTATGACAGTTGTAAGTAACCTTGCCAGTCGATGATCTAACCCTCTTTTTCAGCGTTCTGCGAGATGCAACCCTCATAGGACTTGCAGAGTTCGATACCCTACTCACAGGTATCTGGTGAATTTTCCCCATATCTACTTCCAAAGACCTAGCCGACTCCACCAAGGCTCGGAATCCCAATAGTTTTGGTCCTAGCAGTAGAATTCGCAGTTCGTCACGCATACCATTATAGAATCTATAGACTATAGACTGCTCGTTCTCCAACCCAAAGCATTGGTAGCGGCTTATCAAAAGAAACGCCTGCAAATACTCATCAACCGAGTGCGTACCCTGCACTAAGCACATGTTCAACGGCTGACCTGATGGCCTTCTAAATGTCACTTAATCCAACACACCACCCGGCATTGAAGTCATCTCAGGGACAAAGGGTTGCACATTGCTTCCCTATTGTGCATTAGTCATAGCGAGCACCACTTCAACAATCCTTCTTATGGTTTCAAACGATGGAGGGATCTCAAGCACGTCGCTGGGTGGACTATAATCCTCAGAAACCAGATGTTATGTCGGCTCTACGCCACTCCCGGTCACCTATAGCCGTACAAAACACCAATAAGTGACCAAACGGAATTGCAAAAAGCAATTATAGGAACACGCAGGTTCCTCAAACACATGTATTTTTCATTCCTAAGTGGACATTCATGAGTTCTTTTTAATGTTATAACGATGACACACATATGTGCTCACCACCCCTTAATAGAATTCGTCCACAAATTCATTTAAGCCTAACCATAACCAGAAGTCTGATACCAAATTGTAACACCCCCATCCATCACATGGTATATAACAGAAGGTCCAGCTGGAACCCGACGCCATATACCACAGACAGTCGGAAGGGTTATATAAGAATATCCAAACTATCTAATTAAGACTACTCATCTTACACAGAGCATTCTAACGGAAGCTTTTAAATAGTTGAAAGAATCCAAAACTTAAATCCATAATCATGAATGTCCACATCCACACAACAGGGATGAAAACCAAATACACTGAAAGGGGTACACGGCCTTATGACCTTACAAATATTCACTTAATAAGAGAGTGTCTTACATACATCGGCTTGCAGGTCGGCCACACATGACAAAATAAAAACAACTATTCTTTACGGCCTTCATGGGCCAACACAGCAACATGGGCTCCAGTCCGCTAACTTGCACTCGGCTCTGCAACACCTACAAGCAACATTCCATCGCACGGTGGTAAACAATGCAACGATCAGCAAAAGCCGACCAAATTATAACGACCCCGCCCCTTACTCAGTACAGCGGTGCTCTTTCCCTGCATAACATTAGCCCAGCTAAACAATAAAGTGTAATTACATTTCGCCACAGGCATAGGCTCGCATGGCCAAACACCCCGTGCACTCAGGGCAAATTAACGGTGAATCCTGACCCTTCAGCATCTTCACCACCACCACCAAGATGGCAACAACGTGAGAATTTAGCCTTTCTGACCACTGTCTAAGGCTCCCGATTATGCCAACAACCAGTCCCCTTTTCGGATCTCTCGCACCGAACCACATAGCCCAGGTCCGATTCTGTAACAACCCCATCCGTTCATATGATATATTCTAGAAGGTCCGGCCGGGGCCCCACAGGATATATCACAAAACAGTCGGTGAAGGTACAGGATGATACCAGAGTCGCGCATTGCACCTAACACAAAGCATTCTAGCGGAAGCCTAGACTACAACTGGAACTCCTCATGAATGTCCAAACATAAAACTCCACATTTTATATCATATAGGAATGTCTGACAACAAGTCAAAAGAGTTGGCCTTATGGTCTACATGGCTTTCACACAGTGGCCTAAACAAATTGGCGCGCAGGCCGGCCACAAGAAAAGAAAACACACAAAAGAACACAGCTAGCCTTCGAGGGCTAGCAGCAGCAACAATAACACCAGCAGGAACATCAGCCTCTATGCGATCCGCTCGGCTCTCCAGCACCTGGAAAGGGACAATCCACCCACCGGTGGCAAACAAAAGCAACGGTCAGCGTTCAGCTGACCAAATTATAACGACCCTACCCCTTCTCTCGGGGCAGCGGGATTTTTCCCTGCAGGCATATTAGATCACAAGTATGGCAAGCTATATCATCAAAATGTGCTTTCACGCACACAAGCCATCACAACCGTTCGCCACCCGGCCCAACGGTCCGTGCACTCAGGGCACATTCTTGGTGTTCTGGCAACCTCTTGCCCACCACCGTATCAGGATTACAACCCAATGGTAACTCTCTTGAGCATTTACTCCATGGCGTGCAGCCGGAGTTAGTCTTCCTACACCGGGATGGCCCGTAGCCCCCCATTATGTCATGGCGCGCAGGCCGAAGACTCTTGCTATGCGCTCCAACAGACCGCACTTTTTGGTCTCACGTCGGACGGACATAGCGCAGGTCGGATCCTCCACCCCCCGTTGCTCAAATCGCCTTGCCTTCTCCGAGTACAGCGTACTCATGGCTATATCAAAGGCGCGGGTCGGTCTCACCAATCCTGTTCTTGGCATTCAAGCCTGGGTATTTCTCTATACCCATTTATCTCACAGCAACAGCGGGTCTTTCCTGGGCACACCAGTACTTCCTGTGACTCTCTCCACAGGTGGACACCGCACCAGCACAAATGTCAGGGGTCTTTCCTAGCTATCATGCCAGTACTTCCTGTTACTCGCTTCACAGGTGGACACCCTATGACATCAAGCATCACAAAAAGGGCCTTTCCTGGTCACACCAGTACTTCCTGTGCCTCATTCACAGGTTGGACCCAAAACATCACATGGCTATTTTTCCTGGGCTACCACTCCAGTACTTCCTGCTACTCCTTTTCGCAGGTATAACCCGTAGACTACTTACACTACACGTTTATCACGGAGTCTTCTCCGGTTCGTATGCAACATCACCAATCCAGACCAACCTGTCCAGATGGGCTTCACACAGCATGCCTATTCCGTACTCCATTTTCTGATCTATATGCTACCAAAGGGGATTTCAAGCATCCACCCAAAGATTTCCAAAATCAACCACCTCTTGGTGGGGGAAATCACAAAATATGCCAAAAAGGAAGCCTTCACATGGCTAGGAAGAAAAGTCGTTACCCTTGATGACCGCTTCGGTGCTATGGCTTCAAAGCTTGCTTGCAAGACTCGCAAGATTGATTCCTCCGCAACGCCGGCTTCGGATCTCTCGTCGGTAAACCGCAGCACCACCAGCAGCAGCCCCCTTTCCTTCTTCCTCCTCCTTTCTCTCTCTCTTTCTCTCTTAACTTGAAGAAACTCAAGGCCAAGGAAAAATGAGAATTCTTCTCTGATTTCGGCCTTTAAGGAAAAAGAGGAAGAAGCTTCAGCCCTTGGATCCAGACTGAAGGAATGGACGGCCACGATTCTGGCAAAAACACCGATTTTGACCCGACACGGCCTCTGACACGGCCGTGTGCCAGGCCGTGTGCCTCAAGCGGTGGTCAACCGACTTATCCAAACCAGTGACACGCCCGTGACATGGGCCGTGTCACCAACACGCCTTCAGACACGCCAGTGTCTGTGGCCGTGTACCTGGGTGAAAAAAATCCCAAATCATCCCGAGACTTCACACGGCCTGTGACACGCCCGTGTCCCAGGCCGTGTGCCCAGACACGGCACAAAGACACGCCCTGTCGAAATCCTTCGGCGGGCTGAATTCGTCATCCTGATTTGACACGCCCTGTGACACGCCCGTGTCACAGGCCGTGTTCAACACTCAACACTCACGTCTCGACACTCGACGATCGTCGAGTAACAATCATCGAGCATACGACACGGCCTTGGACACGCCCGTGTCCTGGGCCGTGTGCCCCCTCTCGACGCATCGTCGAGAGAAAAATCGTCGAGACAAAGGTCGATCGTCGACACAACCTCGACACGCCCTGCGACACGCCCGTGCCGCAGGCCGTGTCAACTGACACGCCCTGGGACACGCCCGTGTCCCAGGCCGTGTCACCCAACAATTTCCTTTTTCAGAAATTTGGGCTGTTACAATCCTCCCCTCTTACAAGAAATTTCGTCCTCGAAATTCAGACATAGGAAAGGCAACAGAAATCAGTAAGAAAAATGTGACAACATATAAAATTTTATGTTACAACATTATTGCTACAAATTACAAAAACAGCTCAGGGAACTCTTCTTGCATGGTTTGCTCGCGCTCCCATGTCAGCTCTTCACGGCCGCAGTTGTCCCACCGGACTTTTACCATACCGACCGTCTTGTTCCGCAACTATTTTTCGGCTCGATATTCGATCTGAATGGGTCTAACTTTCGTTGTTAGCCCATACTCCACCGGCACACGATCATCCGCGATCACTTGAGCTGGATCTTTCACTGCCTTCCGAAGCACCGAGATGTGAAAGACATTATGTAACCCACCCAAGTCCGCCGACAGAGTTAGCCGATAAGCCGCTTTGCCAACTCGCTCAACCACTTCAAAAGGACCCAAATATCTTGGACTCAACTTTTTCAATCGTCGAATCCTGGAGACACCTTTGAATGGCTTGATCTTCAAGTAGACCCAATCGCCAACCGCAAATTCTACGTTCCGGTGCTTGGCGTTATAGTACTTCGCTTGTCGATCTTGAGCAATAAGCAATCTCTCTCGAATAGTCCGTATGGTTGAGTTTGCTTCCTCAACCTCATTTGGTTTAACAACCCGAGAATCGCCCGCTTCTACCCAAGCCAAGGGAGTACGACACTTCCTTCCATATAGAGCTTCATATGGTGCCATCCCAATGCTCGCCTAGTAGCTGTTATTATATGCAAACTCTACCATATAGAGATGATCTTCCCATCTCCTTCTGAAGTCAAGGGCGCACATTCGGAGCATGTCCTCCAGTGTTCTGTTGGTACGTTCAGTTTGGCCATCCGTTTGGGGATGAAAGGCCGTACTGAAAGTCAACTTCGTGCCCAACAGTCAGTGAACTAGCCTCCAATCATTTGACGTGAATCGCCCATCTCGATCACTTACGATGCTCTGCGGAACACCGTGAAGCCGCACAATCTAGTCAACATATAACTTTGCCAAACTTTCTACTGAATCATCCCGCCTGTTCGGGAGAAAATGTGCCACTTTCGTTAGCCGGTCAACAATCACCCAAATGGAATCATTTCCTCGTTGCGATCTTGGCAACCCATGTACAAAATCCATGGAAATATCATCAAATTTCCACTCTGGGATCGGTAGTGATTTCAAGTAACCGCCCGGCTTTTGGCATTCCGCCTTCACCATCGCACATGTTTGGCATTTAGAGACATAAAGGGCAACATCTTTCTTGAGCCCTGGCCACCAGAAAAGCTTCTTCATATCGTTGAACATCTTTGTGCTCCCGGGGTGAATGGAATATTTTGTATAATGCGCTTCATATAGCAGTTCTTCCCTCAATTTCCCCACATTCGGGACGCATAAACGGCCCTCTTTTCGCAAAAGACCGTCATTCCAGGTGAATTTGCCTTCTGGCCCTTAATTCACATAGCACAAGAGATCTTCATCCAACTCCGTTGCCCGTCGAACTCGGTCTGCAAGGTCACATTGCACCTCAGTCCAGTTCAAACATGCAATGGCAGTGGAATTCTTGTCAACACAATAGATCTCCAATGCCTCCAGTTCCTGGATAAGACGTTCATCATGCCTTTGTAACCAATTTGCTCTAGCCGGAACTCGCCGACTCAAGGCATCCGCGACAACATTCCCCTTCCCGGGCGTATAGTGAATCTCGAAAGTGTAGTCCCCAAGGAACTCCAATCACCTTCGTTGTCGCATGTTCAAGTCTTTCTGCTCCAAAAGATACTTTAGGCTCTTATGATCGGTATAGATCTCCACCTTCACTCCGTAAAGGTAGTGTCGCCACAACTTGAGTGAAAAAATCACCGCCGCTAGTTCCAAATCATGGACGGGATAATTTCGCTCGTGCACCTTTAGCTGGCGTGAGCCATAAGCAATCACCTTCTCCTTTTGCAGAAGAACGCAGCCTAAGCCGCTCCCTGAGGCATCACTATAAATCACAAATCCATCGGTTCCACATGGCGAAGACAACACCGGCGCCGTGGTCAACCGAACCTTCAGCTCTTCAAATGATCGTGCACACTCTGGCGTCCAAACGAACTTCTGATCTTTTCGCGTCAGTGTGGTTAGCGGCAAAGCGATCCGCGAGAAGTTCTCCACAAATCTTCTATAGTAGCCCGCAAGTCCAAGGAAACTCCTGACCTCGGCCACGGAAGACAATCTTGGCCACTCTTGTATGGCTCTTATCTTCGTTGGATCCACTGCAATGCCCGCTCCACTCACCACATGGCCCAAAAATGCCACTGACGATAGCCAAAACTCGCACTTCGAGAACTTGGCATATAGCTGATTTTGCCTCAACGTGTTCAATACCAACCGCAAGTGACTCTCATGCTCGGCTTTGGACTTCGAGTACACCAGGATATCATCAATGAACACTATCACAAACAGATCCAGGTACTCACGAAAAATACGATGCATCAGATCCATAAACACCGAGGGCGCATTGCACAATCCAAAGGGCATGACTGTGAACTCATAGTGCCCATAACGCGTTCCAAATGCGGTTTTGGGAATGTCCCCTTCCCGAATTCTTAACTGGTAATAACCAGACTTCAGGTCCAACTTCGAATAGACGGTCGAGCCCACCAGCTGATCGAATAACTCATCAATCCGGGGTATCGGATACTTATTCTTCTCGGTCAGCTTATTCAGTTTACGATAATCAATACACAACCGCAATCCACCATCTTTCTTCTTTACAAAAAGCACAGGCGCGCTCCAAGGTGACATACTTGGGCGGATATAACCTTGCTCTAGCATTTCTTGTAGTTGAACCTTTAACTCAGCCATCTCTTTAGGCGCAACGCGATATGGCGAGCGGGCCACAGGTTTTGCACCTGGCACCAACTCAATTGTGAAGTCAATCTCCCGCTGGGGTGGTAGCCCAGGGAGATCCACGGGAAACACATCTGTAAATTCTGCCACAATCGTAACCTCACACGCACTGGCCTTAGGCTCAACAACCTGAATCAGTGCAAAGTAACACTCCGCACCCTTCCGAACAGCTTTGACTACCTGGAGTGCAGACCTCAACGTCCCGCCTACTCCTCGCATACCCGCGAACTTGGTCTCATGTTCGGTATTCTGGCCCAACGTGATTTCTTTGGACTGGCAATCAATCATAGCATGCTGCTCCGCAAGCCAATCCATCCCAAAAATCACGTCGAATTCCGATATTGGCAAAACAAATGCAGTTAAACAAAAATCCCGACTTCCTAACTGAACCGCCACATCGCAAGCTTGATCCGCACACATCCAATAGCCATTCGGCAACACCACTCTGACGCTATCTGTCTTTGCACGACTGGGTATTCCAAGCCGCGTCAGAAACTCACTAGACAGAAAAGAATGCGATGCACCTGTATCAAACAGTGCTCGCGCCAGCGTGTCCCGAATCATCACAAAGCCTATGACAAACATGTCACACACACACAAACCGCAAACATAGGAGTACTAAGTAAAACATACAAACAATAGCATATACAAAACTAAACTCATACCTGTGACCACGTCACTCTGCTTGATGGCCTCTTGCAGGCCAAGATTGTAGACCCGGGGTTGCGCCTGCGAGGCAGAGGAATCCACCACCGCCTTTCCTTTCTCCGCATAAGACGCTCCCGCCTTCTTTTCACTCTTTGGCGGCATCCGACAATCTCGCGCAATATGCCCCATCCGGCCACAATTGAAGCAGATACGAGTGTCTGGCTTGGAGGTCGCCCCTGATGTTGCTCCCGTTGCAACTGATGAAGGAGCTTGTCCACTAGGCTTGTACTTCTTACCCCATCTCTTCTTATAAAATGGTTTTCCCGATCGGGGCGCCTTCCACTCCGGTTGCGTCACAACCAAAGCTCTCTTCCCTTGCACCCTTTTCATATCCTTTTCCAACGTGGTCGCGGTGTCAACCAACGCTTGGAAACCTTGGTTCACAGAACTTGACACAAGGAACCTCAGCTCGTCCCTCAGTCCTTCATAGAACCGATTAGTCTTCCTCTGTTCATCAGCGAATATAGAACCCGCATACCGCCCCAAGCGAGTAAATTCATGCAGGTACGCGTCAACACTGCCATCACCTTGAGTCAACCATTGGAATTCATTTTCCATGGCTATCCGTTGAGCCACAGGAAGGTGCTTTGCTAGGAAGAGCCGGGAGAATTCTTCCATCGATACTTGGGTTAACGGACGACCCGCCAAGTGATGCAACTCCATCTCATCCCACCATAATCGAGCTTCTCCTTCAAGCAAGAAGGTGGCTAAGGTAACTTTCTGATGCTCTGCCGTTCCTATCGCTGTCATCACTCGCTTGACGCGCGATAGCCAATCCTCAGCCTGCGTCGGGGTTCCCACTCCCGAGAACGTAGGTGGATGGAAACTCATAAACCGCGTTAGCTGCTTCTCAGCTGCTCGAGGAGCCACATCCACGACAGGTTCAGGCCTTACCGCCACCTGTTCTGGCCTCACAGCCGCTTGTTCCTGCCTAAGGGGCTGGCCTTGGATCATGGTCAATAAAGCCTCCGCAACTAAACGCACATGTTCCGCAGACGGTGGAGGTGTAGGCACCGCGGCTGGTGTCGTACTTTCATCAGAACGCTGGGACTCAGACGGCCCAGCTCCACTTCGTGTCACCTAAAGGTGGACAAGACACACACATTATTGGTCGTACCCAAGCAATCCACACAAAATAAGAACACGCAGGTTCCTCAAACACACAAATTTGCATTCCTATCATGGACATTCAGGAGTTCATTCGTAGACTTTGGTGTGCACAAACACGTGCTCGCCACCCCACAAAAGAAGTCGACCACGACTTCGAGAGGGAAAGACCAAGACAACCTATACCAAAAATGTAACAACCCCATCCGTTCATATGATATATTCTAGAAGGTCCGGCCGGGGCCCCACAGGATATATCACAAAACAGTCGGTGAAGGTACAGGATGATACCAAAGTCGCGCATCGCACCTAACACAAAGCATTCTAGCGGAAGCCTAGACTACAACTGGAACTCCTCATGAATGTCCAAACATAAAACTCCACATTTTATATCATATAGGAATGTCTGACAACAAGTCAAAAGAGTTGGCCTTATGGCCTACATGGCTTTCACACAGTGGCCTAAACAAATTGGCACGCAGGCCGGCCACAAGAAAAGAAAACACACAAAAGAACACAGCTAGCCTTCGAGGGCTAGCAGCAGCAACAACAACACCAGCAGGAACATCAGCCTCTATGTGATCCGCTCGGCTCTCCAGCACCTGGAAAGGGACAATCCACCCACAGGTGGCAAACAAAAGCAACGGTCAGCGTTCAGCTGACCAAATTATAACGACCCTACCCCTTCTCTCGGGGCAGCGGGATTCTTCCCTGCAGGCATATTAGATCACAAGTATGGCAAGCTATATCATCAAAATGTGCTTTCATGCACACAAGCCATCACAACCGTTCACCACCCGGCCCAACGGTCCGTGCACTCAGGGCACATTCTTGGTGTTCTGGCAACCTCTTGCCCACCACCGTATCAGGATTACAACCCAACGGTAACTCTCTTGAGCATTTACTCCATGGTGTGCAGCCGGAGTTAGTCTTCCTACACCGGGATGGCCCATAGCCCCCCATTGTGTCATGGCGCGCAGGCCGAACACTCTTGCTATGCGCTCCAACAGACCGCACTTTTTGGTCTCACGTCGGACGGACATAGCGCAGGTCGGATCCTCCACCCCCCGTTGCTCAAATCGCCTTGCCTTCTCCGAGTACAGCATACTCATGGCTATATCAAAGGCGCGGGTCGGTCTCACCAATCCTGTTCTTGGCATTCAAGCCTGGGTATTTCTCTATACCCATTTATCTCACAGCAACAGCGGGTCTTTCCTGGGCACACCAGTACTTCCTGTGACTCTCTCCACAGGTGGACACCGCACCAACACAAATGTCAGGGGTCTTTCCTAGCTATCATACCAGTACTTCTTGTTACTCGCTTCACAGGTGGACACCCTACGACATCAAGCATCACAAAAAGGGCCTTTCCTGGTCACACCAGTACTTCCTGTGCCTCATTCACAGGTTGGACCCAAAACATCACATGGCTATTTTTCCTGGGCTAGCACTCCAGTACTTCCTGCTACTCCTTTTCGCAGGTATAACCCGTAGACTACTTACACTACATGTTTATCAGGGAGTCTTCTCCGGTTCGTATGCAACATCACCAATCCAGACCAACCTGTCCAGATGGGCTTCACACAGCATGCCTATTCCGTACTCCATTTCCGGATCTATATGCTACCAAAGGGGATTTCAAGCATCCACCCAAAGATTTCCAAAATCAACCACCTCTTGGTGGGGGAAATCACAAAATATGCCAAAAAGGAAGCCTTCACATGGCTAGGAAGAAAAGTCGTTACCCTTGATGACCGCTTCGGTGCCATGGCTTCAAAGCTTGCTTGCAAGACTCGCAAGATTGATTCCTCCGCAACGCCGGCTTCGGATCTCTCGTCGGTAAACCGCAGCACCACCAGCAGCAGCCCCCTTTCCTTCTTCCTCCTCCTTTCTCTCTCTCTTTCTCTCTTAACTTGAAGAAACTCAAGGCCAAGGAAAAATGAGAATTCTTCTCTGATTTCGGCCTTTAAGGAAAAAGTGGAAGAAGCTTCAGCCCTTGGATCTAGACTGAAGGAATGGACAGCCACGATTCTGGCAAAAACACAGATTTTGACCCGACACGGCCTCTGACACGGCCGTGTGCCAGGCCGTGTGCCTCAAGCGGTGGTCAACCGACTTATCCAAACCAGTGACACGCCCATGGGACACGCCCGTGACATGGGCCGTGTCACCAACACGCCTTCAGACACGCCCGTGTCTGTGGCCGTGTACCTGGGTGAAAAAAATCCCAAATCATCCCGAGACTTCACACGGCCTGTGACACGCCCGTGTCTCAGGCCGTGTGCCCAGACACGGCACAAAGATACGCCCTGTCAAAATCCTTCGGTGGGCTGAATTCGTCGTCCTGATTTGACACGCCCTGTGACACGCCCGTGTCACAGGCCGTGTTCAACACTCAACACTCACGTCTCGACACTCGACGATCATCGAGTAACAATCGTCGAGCATACGACACGACCTTGGACATGCCCGTGTCCTGGGCCGTGTGCCCCCTCTCGACGCATCGTCGAGAGAAAAATCGTCGAGACAAAGGCCGATCGTCGACACAACCTCGACACGCCCTGCGACACGCCCGTGTCGCAGGCCGTGTCAACTAACACGCCCTGGGACACGCCCGTGTCCCAGGCCGTGTCACCCAACAATTTCCTTTTTCAGAAATTTGGGCTGTTACAGATTCCACTTGCCCGTTGCTCACAACACGTAGTACACCTTAAGATGTACGCACGAGCCAAGCTTCTCTCGGATCCTGCCATTTCCAAACAATCACATAACCCAGTTATGTTCAAGGCCGGTTCCCAGACCGCCAAGTTAGCGGAACAACGATTCCGCCCAGTTTTCCGGGTGCGCCTTGGAGCTAACCTCCAAGGATCCCTGCTGTAATCTACCGCGTAGAAACCCGAAAACCCAAAGCACGAAGTCTTCTCCGGCAAATCATAACATATGCAACATCATCGATCCAGACAAACAAGTCCGAGTAGGCTTCACACACAATGCCTATGCCCGTACTTCGATTCCGGACTCTATATGCAACACAAGGGGGACTATTCCCGTCAACCCCAAGGAACACCGCACACTCACCGCACCCTCGCGGGAGCGGGTTTTCCCTATGCAAAAGAACGAGCTTCACATGCTCAAGTTGAGAATCGTTACCATTGTAGTACGCTTTGGCACCATAGAAAACTACACGGATGGAAGTCTTCGCAACGATCTTTCCTCCACGGATCAACTCTCAGATCTCAAAATGGTATTCGATGCTCCGCCGACGGCCGGAATCCTCCTCCTTCTTCCTCCTTGCTCTAACTCCTTGGAAAGAGAAAGCTATGGAGAGAAATAAAGGATTCAACTCCCATTCACGGCCTTAACAGAGCCCGTGTCCTAGGCCGTGTACCCATATATAAGCACCAAAATCCCTTTTTACGCGACCAACTCAAATACAATTTTCAGGGCATTACACGCGGCTCCACGCTTTCGTTCGCCATTCGACGATTCGTCGATCGCCTCTCGATGATTCGTCGATCGCCGCTCAACGATTCGTCGATCGCCGGTTGACGCTTTCGTTCGCCGCTCGACGATTTCTGACCACGACGTGTCCCGTACCAGCTGCTTCCAGAACCAGGTCAGTCATCAGAATTTTTTCTTCCCCTGCACACCAGCGTGTCACCTTTTTTGCTTATAAATAGATGTTTCCTGTAAGGTTTATGAGTTCAATTTCTTTGATCCATGTTTCTGTTTGGCTGCTACTAAGAGTTCTTTTTGTGCTATGTAAGGATAAGTTTTCCCCCCTCCTCTGTGTTTGTTTTAGCTTTTGTAATCAGACTTTCTACTTAACAAAATATGTTAGTTTTTCATCCTTATATTGTATTGGAATGCCTCTGAGTGCCAGTATTTCAGCAATCTTATGTATCTTCCATCTTTTTTAATATGAGTGTGTGTGTGTGTGTATGAGTTCTCTTTATCGTTTTTATGCTTTCAAGTCGTCAACTTTCTTAGCTTAGTTTTAGATTTCTTCAAACTTTCTAGTGGTTATTATAGATTTTCTTTTCATCTCTCCTATGTTTGTTTAGATTTAGGATTTTTATGTTTTTCATTCATTCTTATGGATTTATAAAAATGGTTTCAAAGTGGTTTTTATTTCTCGTTAATTTAGATTTTCTCTTTTTTAGCTTGAAATTTTTTGCTTCTTTCTCACTTTCTTCCACTTTTAAATATTTTTACAAAGTTATAAGAATAGATCAGATTTTATTTCAATTTTTCAAACCCTTTGATTTTCGCATTTATTTGAAAACTCTTTTGCTCCAACAATTTTTATTTTTACTTTTTATGCATTTTCAGCAAATTCTAACTGTAAAAATGTAAACGTTTTAATTTTTCGATCACTTTGCTTTTCTCTTTTTTGCTTGTGTATATGAGTGTATGAGTTAGGTTTTCATTGCTTTTTTTTATTTCAAGAAGAGTGTGTGAGTGTATGAATTGACTTTTTCTTGCTTTAATTTCCGGCCTACTCATTTGTGTAGGACTTGTCATTTTTTTGCTTTAATTTCCCGCTTACTCGTTTGAGTAGGACTTGTCATTTTATTGCTTTAATTTCCCACCTATTCGTTTGAGTAGGACTTGCAATTTACAGTTTTCATTTACTACCTACTCTTTTGGGTAGGACTTGCAATTTAAAGCTTTCATTTCCCGCCTAATCGTTTGAATAGGACTTCCAATTTACAGTTTTAATTTTCTGCCTACTCGTTTGAGTAGGACTTGCAATTTACAGCTTTCATTTCCCGCCTACTCGTTTGAGTAGGACTTGCCATTTCCCGCCTACTCGATTGAGTAGGACTTGTAATTTCAATTACGCAATTTTATTTTTTTGTAACTTAGCCTTTTTTTCCTTTATAATGAGTTTGGCTGAGTGCGTGCGTTTATCTTTTTTTTTGTAGTTTTTCTCTTTCTAATGTTAGATTATTTCATTTCTTCTTATCTTTTTATAACCCTTCAGCGTTTAAGTTTAGAACTCAAGCCTCACCAAACTCATGAGCCGTCCCCATTCCGATGAGTGACTAATCGCTCTTAGCCCTCGGTATCGAAGAGCATTGAGACATAAAAATATTTTTAAATAATTGAAGGTCTTGTTTTTCTATTTAATTAAGAACTTAAGGTTTACCCCAGGTTTACGACGCGTAGAACCACATATCGATGTGTGAGCTCTATTTCTGTTATCCATACGCTAGCTAGCCGAGAGGCCGTGCGTATGGACTGATCACCCTTGGGTAAAAAGAGTTTCGCACTAACCCTCGAGAGAGGAGGCGCGTAATTCTTCCGGATTGGGTTCCCCATAAAGCGGGGTTCTTAGCGTAAAACATGCATTAAGAGGAATCCTTCGTCGGACGATAGCCCGGTCGAATAGTCTTAATGTTCAGGTGAGCGATAGTCCTACAGATAAGTGAGCTCATTCTTTTGGAACCTCCACGACCAAGTTTCCCCTTTAATTGAATTGAAACCTAGGATTTCTATTTATATAAATCTATTTTCGTCCAAACGTAATTCGATACAGAGTGTTATTTCTTCATTGATATTTTTCAATCTATTTTCAGCACTTTCTTATTAACCACTTTAATTAGTTAAATCCGACACCTTAAATTTTTCGGTAAGATAATAGTCTTTCCGAGAGGAGTAGAGATAATCAACCCATTCCCGGGAAATTTACGATCTCGATATTCCCCCAAATATCCTGTATTACTTGTGATAGGTGCACTTGCCTCTCTTTCGTCGTGCGAAATCCGGACCCACCATGCTCACTAGATAATTCAGAGCCGGGTTTCGCCCGCATCATAAACCGTCATTCGTTAAGGATCACCTACCAAACATCATCCGTTTGAACGTAACTATGGATGAAGTTCCTTAAGTGAGCGTTTACAAATGACAAATTTAATCCCAGAGCCTAAGACTCTTCTTTACAAGCGTCTACCAAACATCATCCGTTTGAACGATACAGAGTGTCATTTCTTCATTGATATTTTTCAATCTATTTTCAGCACTTTCTTATTAACCGCTTTAATTAGTTAAATCCGACACCTTAAATTTTTCGGTAAGATAATAGTCTTTCCGAGAGGAGTAGAGGTAATCAACCCATTCCCGGGAAATTTACGATCTCGATATTCCCCCAAATATCCTGTATTACTTGCGATAGGTGCTGTAACACCCCGAAATCAAGTGGATGATTTTGAGCAAAATCGGGTTCAGGCTTGGGTGACACGGCCTGGGACACGGGCGTGTCCCAGGGCGTGTCAGGCCTGGGTAGTGTCGAGTCGGGCAGTCGACGAAATTCGGAGTCGACACAGCGGACACGGCCTGCGACACGGGCGTGTCGCAGGGCGTGTCGGGGCCGTGTCGACGATCGACCGTGATGTCGATGAATTTATCTCGACGATCGTCGAGTGTCGAGTGTCGAGAGGACACGGCCTGTGACACGGGCGTGTCACAGGGCGTGTCAGTAGTCGTCGAGCTCACCTCGACGGTTCGAGCTAGGGCGTGTTTGCGGGACACGGGTGTGTCCTGGTGCACACGGCCATGAACACGGGCGTGTGCCAGGCCGTGTGAAGTCTCGGGTTGTTTTGGGATTATTTTCGTTGAGGCACACGGCCTCAGATACGGGCGTGTATGAGGGCGTGTCGGGTACACGGCACGTGACACGGGCGTGTCACACGACCGTGTACTGGTTGGATTGAGTCGGTTGTCTTCCGCTTAGAAAGACACGGCCTGTGACACGGGCGTGTCACAGGGCGTGTCAGGCCGTGTTTTAGCTTTTCTGGCCAGATCTGAGCCGTTTGTTTCCCTCTTCCTGGATCCAGTGGCTGGGCTTTGTCCAGGTGTTGTGAAGGCCGAGAAAAAGGGGAGTTAAACCCTCTTTTCTCTTCTTCTTCTTCTTCATCTTTATTCCAAGAGAGAAAGAAGAAAGGCCTAAGGGAGAGAGAAGGGAGGAGTCTTCCAGCTGCTGTAGGAGTTGCGGCGTGCGTAGCGAAGATTCGAGAGCGGATTCGTGAAGGCAGAGCCGAGGCGGTGATTTCCATCTGGCTACTTCATGGCGCCGAAGCGATCTTCAAGGGTAACGATCTCCTTCTTGGACATCGAAGTCCTTCCTTTATGCATGTGCTTGGAATCCTCCACCAAGAGGTGCGGAAGAGATTCCTTTGTTGAGTCTGCATCTAGAGCCGGAAATATGGAGTACGGCATAGGCATGCTGTGTGAAGCCCATCTGGACCGGTAGTCTGGATTGGTGATGTTCATGGGTAAACCGGAGATGACTCCATGGATTTGATGAGATGCAAATGGTTTTCTCTTGTGATGAATGTATGGATGTGATGCTGAATGTGAGGAGGCTTTGGCAAAGCTCCTGGTTGTGATATGATCAATTGGTAACATGCCTGGGGAGCTCGTGATAAACCCGACTGTTACACCACTAGGGTGGGTTGATCTAGTTAGGAAGGGATCGATGGGTGGCAATGCATGTGCTTGGAATCCTCCACCAAGAGGTGCGGAAGAGATTCCTTTGTTGAGTCTGCATCTAGAGCCAGAAATATGGAGTACGGCATAGGCATGCTGTGTGAAGCCCATCTGGACCGGTAGTCTGGATTGGTGATGTTCATGGGTAAACCGGAGATGACTCCGTGGATTTGATGAGATGCAAATGGTTTTCTCTTGTGATGAATGTATGGATGTGATGCGGAATGTGAGGAGGCTTTGGCAAAGCTCCTGGTTGTGATATGATCAATTGGTAACATGCCTGGGGAGCTCGTGATAAACCCGATTGTTACACCACTAGGGTGGGTTGATCTAGTTAGGAAGGGATCGATGGGTGGCAATGATAGGGGAGCCTAGTTAAACCCGGGTTGCTGCACCACATAGTGTGGGTCGATCGGATTAGGAGGGGGGTCGATGGGTAGACATTGCCTGGGGAGCTGAGATAAACCCGGCGTGCTACACCACATGGTGTGGGTCGACCTGCTCTGGTTGCTATTGGATGCTGTGAGGTTGGACCTCTGAGTGGTTTGGGCGGGATGTCGCCAGCTTGCGAGACTGGTGGACTAGGTCCGGTCAACCAACAAGTTAACACCTCAGATCGGCGGTGTACGACTGGTGGATTCCGGTACGCCAAGAAGGTGCCCTGAGTGCACGGAACGTCTGGTGGATTCCAGCGTTTGTGATGTTATGTGTTTGCTAGCAGGATAAACATATGATATACATATGATGCTTGATGATACTTGATGATAGATGACAGCACTGTATACAGGGAAGGAACCACTACCCCGGGTAGGGGGTAGGGTCGTTATAAGGGGTCAGCAAAATGCTGACCATTACTTTGTTTTCTGTGTTGGCTTGGATGTGGAATTGCAGGTGTTGCGGCTTGAAATGACTAAGTGGAATGGCTAGCTTGCTGCTATAGGCCCTTGAAGGTCATGCAAAGAGCTGTGTTTGGATTTCATGTGTGGCCGGCCTGCGTGCCGATGTACGAAATTGTTGTTGTGTAAAGAGGAACCTGTAAGGCCATAAGGCCAGGGTGTGTGAGTTGTATACATTCCTGGTGTTGGTATATATAAATGTGATCTTTATATATGGTGGACATTCTGGTTTGAGTTCATGCTAACAAGTAAAAATGCTGCGCTAGAATGGAATGAGTTAAGGATACGCATAGATTTTGATTTCCACACGTAATTCCTTCGCTTGTCTGTGCTATATGGCATGGGGCCCCGGCCGGACCCATCGTTATATGTCATGTGACGGGTGGGGGCGTTACAGGTGCACTTGCCTCTCTTTCGCCGTGCGAAATACGGACCCACCATGCTCACTAGATAATTCAGAGCCGGGCTTCGCCTGCATCATAAACCGTCATTCGTTAAGGATCACCTACCAAACATCATCCGTTTGAACGTAACAATGGATGAAGTTCCTTAAGTGAGGGTTTACAAATGACAAATTTAATCCCAGAGCCTAAGACTCTTCTTTACAAGCTTTAAATTTCCTTACGTGAGCATTTACAAATGACAAATTTAATCCCAGAGCCTAAGACTCTTCTTTTGCAGCATTAAATAAGTTCAAAAACGGCAATGCAACTCGCTGGAAAAAGATAGCTCAAAAATATCAAAATGTATGTTGCTACTCCTTCAGAACCTCTCTTGTTACGATATATAAGACGCGAAATTATAATTCTCATTGTTGTTCCACTGTTCTAGCACGATTTCTTATCAAAAATAAAGCATAATACCGTTATTTTTGCATGATTTTAAGCTTGTCGGTCCAATTGATCAAGAATAAATACAATCAAAAATTAATAATCTATAACTATCCCAACTTGCCTGAGTCTGCAAGATATTTCACGATGTCGCATTAGCTCCTCGCAGCCTTGAAAGAAAACCTTATGTGGGCATGCCTTAAAAGAAAATGTTGACGGGCTTTCATTCATCCATTCGCTTATTTCTCCCCAGCATATCCATCGTCTACATCGCAGGTCGGCCTCCGACTCTCGACTGAAGGGGAGAGGTATGCGATGCTCGAATTGTCGCGGACAGCGGATTGATGAATAGGGAGATCTAGCTGTTGCGTTTGTGCCATGATCAAGGAATTAAGGTAGCTGTAGAGAGAGAGAGAGAGAGAGAGAGAGAGATAAATGGAGGGAGGGGAGGGAGAGAGCGAGAGACGTGGGATAGAGGCATGATTTTTCGGGAGGTGGGAAAAATTACTCGGGAGGGAGATTGAGCTGATTTGCCATGTTGAAATGACTTCTCAGGGCAGAAAAAAGGGCAGGGCTGAAGACTGAAAGGATGGCCGGGCGAAATTTTTTCAAAATCACGCCCGAGCATGTGCTCGGGCGTGTCTCCACATAGATCCGCCCATATCTGTGCCGGTCAAAGTCCACAAGCTGCTAGTGATTACAATGCGTTCGAAGAATCGGGGGCGACAGTCCGCTCCCCGTTACAGCTTGGGGAGAGAGAGAAACTTCGTCTCCCAGCGGGCAATAGGCTGCGCCGTGGGAGCGACTTGGATACTGGAATCCGAGAGGTGGTTGCGGAGCCTTGAAGTTTGGGGCGCAGCTTCGGCGCTTGTACTCTCGCAGTGGTCTTCCTCCTTCTTTCACGCGTTGCGTTCCAAGACTTGGGTGTTTCCCTACTGGCGTCACAATGGTGGCTCGAGGTGGATGGAGGATGATCCGAGGGAGGAGTCCGGTAGAGCTATCGCCTGAGGAAGAAGATGACCGGGAGCCAAAAGGTGAATTATGAGGAGGCCCTGAGCTCCTTTTATAGCCTCTTAGAGAGGATTATGGAGGGCCGACCAATAAATTAGTGGGTTAGTGTGTGGTTACCCACTGGATCGGACGGCGAGGAGAGCCCACCATGATTGGACGACGGGCAAGTCGTCGACGATGGTGGGGCGGCCGGGCGGTGACGACGGCTGGTCAGTGGCCAGGCGCGGCCAGGACGACGACTAGTCTGGCGGTGGCCTGGCCGGTGGCCGCGGCCAGGCCGGTGGCTAGGCCGGGCCCAGGCCGACCGCGCCCTGGCTGGTGGCCGCGGCTAGGCGGGGGCTAGGCCGGCCGCGGCCTGGCGTGCAGCGGCCGCGGCCGGCGGCGCCCCGGCCGGCGATTCCCTCCTGAAAAGGGCTGCGGTTTTCCTAATGGAGAGAGAGGGAGTGGGCCCCACCTCCCCATGTTTCCCTCATTATGGGAAGTACATGGGAGGTGGGGTTGACTAGTTAACCCCATGATCTCCCATTTTAGGAGGAGATCATGGGGGAATCCTTCTTATAAATAGTGGTGTAACCCAACAATTTCCCCCAAATCCTTATTGTTGGAGAGCGAAGCGAGCGAGAGACGAAGTATTTTCCTGCTGCCATCCTCTTTCCCGCTGTCATGTCAACCTCCAACGAGAAGGCAGAGGTGGTGAAGGGCGGTGTTTCGAAGGTACCAGGAGCAAACTCACTGAAGAAGAGATGGACGGTGAAGACATCGTATGCGGTCGCGCACGCCCGGGTGCGTGTGGGAGGGATTCTTCTTTGATCGTGCGCGCTCCCGTACGCGGGTGCGCCCTCGTGTACATGGTTTAGGCTGTAGGCGCTTGGATGCTTAACTCCAAGCCTTCACTTTTTATGAGGCAAACCTGACTCTTTTATCTTTGTGTTGTGCAGGTCTCAAAGCATTCTTCCGGTCCGATGCGCTTGCGCTCCTCTTTAACCGATGACGGTGTTGAAATCTGGAGGAAGAAATATGGGCTTCCTGCTGATTTGGAGGTGAGGATTCCAAGTTCCGAGGAGCGAGCACAAAATCCCCCTCGTAGCTGGTTGACGATTTGTGAAGTTTCCCTGAGGTTCGACTTCCGCTTCCCGCCATGTGAGCAGATGATCGAGATCTTGAAGTTCTCCGGGGTGCAAATTTTCCAGTATATCCCAGTTGGAATTGCTCGAATTATGGGCTTAGTTGCCTTTTTTTGCAAGCATGGAGGACGGTTTTCCCTAGACCAATTTAGAGATTGGTGCGATGTCCGCTCCGATGGTGGCGAGCGGGTGGAGGTCCGCAATAACAAAAGTTGGTTGTAGTTTGAGGCTCGTAAAGATCGCCAACATGGGAACACTCTGTTTGGGTATGTTAGGAATTCATGGAGCCTTCCCGAGGTGTGGGACACACTGCCTGATCGCTGTAATCGTGTGAGAGGGAAGGGACGAGAATTTTCCCCAGTGCTTGGGTTTTCAGAGCCTCGTGAACTAGCCAACTACCTATTCAATATTTTCGTCTATGTGGAGGAGAAGTGCTTGCTACGGTGTGGTATCTCTTCGGGCACTGCTCAGATTGCTGGTACTTCTCAGGGCGGGGGTCGGAAGAGGAAAGCTGTAGCGGACCCTCTTAGCGACCTTGATACGGTAGTGGTGGTGTCTTCTTCTAATGCCTGTTCTGAGTCAACTCCCGTGGTGCAGATACTTGTGTCCCTAGTCCCTCAGGTCTATTCGAATATAGATGCTCCACGGATGTACTCTTCTTTGAGGGCGATGAGTGATGTAGTAAATGCCCTGATTCATTGTCAAGATTCCTTTCTTAATTTATTCATTATTATTTGGTGCTAACTCTAGCCTTTTCCTTGTGCAGATAGAGACCCAGGCCTAGATTGCGGTAACCTGGAATGACCATTACGTGTGAAAGTGAGGGATAGATCTGTCTTAACTCTAGGGGGGGTGAATAAAGTATTTTAAAAACTTGATTAGTTTTTATTGCGGAATTAAAATAAGTGATAGCTATAAGTATAAAGAGAAAATAAAAACAAAAACAATCACAGCACAACAAATAAAAAATAGAGCACTCCAGACGACACAAAGAATTTATAGTGGTTCCCCAAAACTGGGTACATCCACTCTTCTACCAGCCTGGTAGGAATCCACTATAGGTTTTTGATCAGGTGCCCTGCCACCACAGGTTCTTGCTCAAGTGCCTGTTACCACAAGATCTATTTCAAGGGAGATCTCACAACCCTTTGAGCTTTTGATCAGGTACTCAAAAACCAAACCAAGTATTTTGATTAGGAGACTTGACAACCAAAGGGCTTAACTTTTGAAGGGAGTTATAACCCTGCACACAGTTGAAAAAAGAAAAGTGATGATGTTCTTTGTAACATCCCATTTCCAACTAGACCCCTAAGAGTGCTTTTGCTCATGACTAGGTTATGACAAAACCCTAGGAAGCTCAAGAAGACCAAGTGAGCTTAGACATGAGGTTGGAAATCATCAAGGTCTGCAAATAGTAGAATTCTAAACAATAGTTTAGGATGACCATGGGGCTACACCTTGACCCCAGGACCCTACCACAATACCCCCAAACACTTTGAGAGGCCCATCAGAGCCACAAGGGCCCATTAGGGTCAATCAAAGAGACTAAGTTGACCCAAGTCAACCCTAACCTTAAATGGGTCAAACTAGCCTACTGAGGGTCAATTGACCTTCCCCTAGCCAGGTGGACCCCACCCATGCCCTCCTAACCCTAAAGTGAGGTCAATGGGTCACCAAGGACACATTGGGGTCAGCCCTAGAGGCCAAGTTGACCCAAGTTAACTCTAGCCCTAAAGTGGTCAAAGTGCCCTTACCAAAGGTCAAGTGACCTCCAAGATGCCAAGTCAGCCCTATACAACCCTAACTAGACCTTAGGGGAGATCAATGGGTCACCAGGGACTCTTTAGGCGCAACCGAGAAGGTCAAAAAGACCAAGGCCAACACAAGCCTACCTTGGGTCAGCCTAGCCCAAATAGGCTAGCCCAAGTTCAAGCCTCCTCATGTGGCTTCTTTAGGAGAATGATGTGTATGGATGGGCTGCCAATAGACCTCCAGGTTGACCAAGTCAACTTGGTGACTAGGAGAGAGAGTGGGCTTCACTTCCATGGGTATGGAGGAGAGAGAAAAATGGATGAAGGGAGAAGGAAGGGGCTCGGCCAAGGGGAGGCCAAAGGCTACCTTTAATGGCTGGATTCAACTCCCCTAGGTAAGGGGAGAAGTTTCCAGTCACTTCCCTGGTCACCAAGGGCCAGATTCAGCCCCCTCAACCATGGACGAATGTGGCCATTAATGGCCTTAAAGGCCATTGAAGATCCAGCCTCTCCCCTCCCCAACTGAGCCTTTAAACACCTTCAAGGGGCCGAGAGGAGGATTTCCACGCGTTACCTGAAGAAACTGAGCCACCCCATGTGTTTTTTGCAGGAAACCAAGCGGCGCCACCTTCAAAAATGGCTTCCCGACGATCTTCGCGACTTCAAGCCGCCAGCATGGTCCTCCTCTACTCCTTCTTTCATGGGTAGATCTTAGGAATCGTTAGGGCCAAGGTTCGAGCTCAATTGAGCCCATTCCAATTCGAAATTTCCCCTGGTTTTTCCGCAAGTTTCACCTCTCGGGTTCGCCGGAAAGTGGCCCTCCGGCGGCCAAGCCGCCGCATGGCGACAACCACCACCTCAACGGAGGTGATGGTGGCGGTGTCCGGCCGGGGCAGCGGCTGGATGGCCGGCGGCAAGCGTTTGAAGTCGGCCCAGGAAAAATGAATCCTAGCTGTCGCCTTAAGGAAGGAGATGAACGGATCCCGTTCATTTGCGCCAAGATTCGTGCCATATCAGATTTAAAACTATAGTATAAATATTTCTAATTATTTCATTATGTCACAGATTTTTGTATTTATTGGTTTTAATTCTTAAAACTACTTAGAGGCTAGAACAGAAAACGTGGTCAAAATAGTAAATGAATTCCCTTGATGTCTAGTTTCATTTAAAATTAATTTCACCCAATCTGAGTCCTTGGTTTGACCAAGGCACTATTTTGGGGGGACCTACACCTAGGGCTAGTCAGACATTAAAATGGGTGCCCACACTTCATCCTTGGTCCAAATTAATTGAAATTTTGCATGGAGTCTACCATAGCTATACATAGGGCCTGTCCAAAATCT